>CAUYRH010079012.1:0-11629 GCA_963574655.1 Perodicticus potto
CAAGAACCCATGTTACACTGATTGCATTTGTTGGGTAAAGTCCCTCTTACAATCGTGTTTTGCCCCCAAAAGGTGTGGCACACACCAAGACCCCACCCCCCTCGCTTCTTCCCTCTCTCTGCTCTTCCTTTCCCCACCCCCCTTGCTTCTTCCCTCTCTCTGCTCTTCCTTTCCCCACCCCTCCCTCATTCTTTCTCTCTCTGCTCTCCCCTTCCCTCACCCCCACCATGTCATTAATTGTCATTAATTGTCCTTATATCAAAATAGAGTACATGGGATTCATGCTTCTCCATTATTGTGATGCTTTACTGAGAATAATGTGTTCCACTTCCATCCAGGTTAATACAAAGGCTGTAAAGTCTCCATTTTTTTTAATGGCTGAATAGTATTCCATAGTGTACATATACCACAGTTTGTTAATCCATTCCTGGGTTGGTGGGCATTTAGGCTGTTTCCACATTTTGGGGATTGTAAATTGAGCTGCAATAAACAGCCTCGTGCAAGTGTCCTTATGATAAAAGGATTTTTTTCCTTCTGGGTAGATGCCCAGTAATGGGATTGCAGGATCAAATGGGAGGTCTAGCTTGAGTTCTTTGAGAGTTCTCCATACTTCCTTCCAAAGGGGTTGTATCAGTTTGCAGTCCCACCAGCAGTGTAAAAGTGTTCCCTTCTCTCCACATCCACGCCAGCATCTGCAGTTTTGAGATTTTGTGACATGGGCCATTCTCGCTGGGGTCATAATATTGTATTCTATGGATATACCACATTTTATTTGTCCATTCATCCACTGATGGACATTTGGGTCATTTCCATTTTTTACTTATTACACGTAATGGTGCTATAAGCATACGTGTACAAGTCTTTGTGTGAGCACACATTTTTATTTCTCTTAGATTCACATATAAGTTTTAACTTAATGTAGACTAGACTTGAATGGGCAGGACTTGGGTAGATAGTCTGAGCGTGGGAGAGGTTGCGTGTGCTCATGCCTGGAAAGGGAGAAGAAGAGAATTCAAGGAGGGCACTACTGAGTCGGGAGATGGGAGCTTAGTTCACTTATTTCCCAGTTTCCAAATTCCTCTAAAATAGTATCATCTAATGGCAAACATCTTAGAATCGCAACTTCACATGTGAGCAACTGAGAATCCAGCAAAATTAAATAACTTGTTCAATAATTTATTCAAAACCAATCAGGCCGGGCAGTGCCTGTGGCTCAGTGAGTAGGGCGCCAGACCCATATGCCAGAGGTGGGGGGTTCAAACCCAACCCCAGGCCAAAAACTGCAAAATAAATAAAATTAAATTAAAAAAAAAAACAAAAAAACAAAACCAATCAGGCCAAGGGCCAATAGTTTTCAGTTCTTGGTGTGCTTTCTTTTGCACCACCTGCATTGCATTAGCACACTCTGATATCCAGGTGGTATCTAATTACAAAAATTAAAGTTGCCGAGAATTTTATTTAAAAAAAAAAAAATAGAATTGGCTAGGATATTCTTCATTTCACTTGGAACAGAAATAACTCTCTCTCCTAAATCAAAGTTAACACTTGCAGAGGGCTTAGTGTGCATTATGTACCATGTGGAATGTTTTGCCTAAGCTACCAGATTTAATATTGAAAACAATTCCACTTTACAAATGAAGGAACTAGGCTTTAAAAAGGGAAGTTACACAGCCTAATACATGATGAAGATGCAAATCAATGCCAGAAGCATCACACTCTACAAGATTTGGTTTTGAAGAGTTTCTCTGTGCTGATAGAAATAGGTAAACAGGCTCGGTGCCTGTGGATCAACAGGCTAAGGCACCAGCCACGTACACCTGAGCTGGTGGGTTCGAATCCAGCCCGGACCCGCCAAACAATGATGGCTGCAACCAAAAAATGGCCGGGTGTTGTGGCGGGTGCCTGTAGTCCCAGCTACTTGGGAGGCCAAGGCAAGAGACTCGTTTGAGCCCAGGAATTGGAGGTTGCTGTGAGCTGTCATGCCACGGCACTCTCTCCAGGGTGACAGCTTGAGGCTCTGTCTCAAAAAAAAAAAAAAAATAGGTAAACATACTGTCTACTTCCCTTGAGTACCCACTCACAACTGCTGTGTTTGTAGGTTACGAGTTTCAAACAACAGACGAATGGGATATTTGTAAACCGGCAATGTCTTGTGTATCAATTCATAATTTTGCTAAGCAAATGTGAAACCATTCCATCTCTAAACAAAACCACATATATACTCCAAAATTATCAACAGAGTCAAATGTTCTTCATCTAAAGCCAGGATAGCAAATGTTTTTTGAACTCAAGTGCAACCTTCAAGCAGTCATTAGTAGCTCCTAGAGTACTGTGTTAAGAAGGATTCTGAAGCCTTGACCAGTCTCAGAAGAAGAGTGCAGAGATCAGTTTGTGAACTTCCACCGGTATAGAAATGTCTTCCTCAAGTGTTAAAAATTTTCATATCAGGCCAGGAGCAGTGACTCACACCTATAATCCTCACACTCTGGGAGGCCGAGGCAGGTAGATTGCCTGAGCTTACAAGTTCCAGACCAGCCTGAGCAAGAGTGAGATCCCATCTCTAAAAATAGCCAGGAGTTGTGGCAGGCACCTCTAGTCCCAGCTTCTCAGGAGGCTAAGGTGAGAGGATCACTTGAGCCCAAGAGTTTGAGGTTGCTGTGAGCTGTGATGCCACGGCACTCTACCAAAGGCAATAAAGTGAGACTCTGTCCCAATGAAAAAAAAAATTTTTCATATTAAGGTTTCCCACTCCCCTGCCATCTGGCACCATAGATCCATGACCCACCCACCCAGAAGTCAGGCTGGCTCTTGGGTGCACAATATCTGGTTCCCCCAGCATCTCCACTATAAAGAAAGTGGTTCAACAGCTCTGGCGGGAGGCCTGGAGACTGGACTCAACTACATGAAGGTTTCCCAGGCAGCCGTAAACTTGAAACAATTCTATCTTCAGAATGCTCAAAGTGACCCCCCGATGACTGGACAAACTTCAGGTACAAATCCCTTCAGACCCCAGAAAGTCTGCTCCTTTTTGTAGTAAAATGAATCTTTTAAAGGTTTCCCAAACTACCTCTCAAGAACCAGTGAATATGCAAAAGAGAACTAAATTTGAAGTCTATGCAAAAGCTTATCCCTGTAACACCTGCGTCATAATATACAAACTTCTATCTCTCTGCCTTAACATCTGCCTTTTTGAATTTTCACGAATTTTTACTTCACAGGGGTAATTATTTTATAGACACTATCAAGAGCATACAATAAAATATTTAGTATAAAAAATTCTCACATCAAATTGTGGGCAGCAGAATCTTTTTCTTTTTTAAGCTGTTGCCCTGGGTTGAGTGCCATGGCATCACAGCTCACAGCAACCCCAACCTCCAGGGCTTAAGCGATTCTCCTGCCTCAGCCTCACAAGTAGCTGGGACCACAGGTGCCCACCACAACGCCCGGCCATCTCTTTGTTGCAGTTATCCTTGTTGTTGTTGTTGTTTTTTTAGCTGTCGGAGGCCAGGTTCGAGCCCACCAGCCTCGGTGTATGTAGCTGGCGCCCTGCCCACTGAGCTACAGGCGCCACCAAGGGCAGCAGAATTTGGTTATGGATGCATTCTTTGTTAATGTGTGTGTGTGCTTTTTTCTGTAAGAATGACTTTCTTTTGCATTAAAAAAATAAGATTCTGGACCCTTAGTAGTGGTGTGTGCCTGGGGATTATTTGAGTGTAGACGTCGCAGACCAGCATGGATAGTATAATAAGATGTTGTCTCTAAAAAGCAAATAATTATCATAAGATGCTGGCTGGGTGAGGTGGCTCATGTCTGTAATCCCATCACTCCTGGAGGCTGAGGCAGGAGGATGGCTTGAGCACAGATGTTTAAGGTTGCAATGAGCTATAATAACAGCACTGCACTCTACCCAGGGTGACAAAATAAGACTCTCTCAAAATAATAATAAGAAGGAGGAGGAGGAAAAGAAGATTCTATTTGGTATCTCATTTGGGAGATATTATAGCTAAATGAGAAGAGGTAACAGAAAACCAAAGGTTTGAAATTTTAAGTATTATGCAAGATTAACTTCAATTGACTAGCTGAGTGACTTCAATGGTAATGAGAGTAACTTATGCAGAAGAAAATGTCTTTGGACATAGCTTGGTTACCAAAGGAAGTTCATGAACATCTATATTTTCATGATCATGTTTTCCAAATTGAAATTGGAACATTCAGTGTCATAATGATTTTTTTTGACTATTGACTAAATTTATTGGTCGAAGGATATTTTTCAAAGATAGTAAAGTAGCGTATGAGGATGACTTAAATACATCACCTTTATTGATAAGTCATACAACTACATTGTATTTGGGAATAATCTTGAAAAATTCAGGGCTATTGATTGAAATAGAAAAAAAAGAGTTTTGGAGTTACTGCTCTCTGATTTCTCCAACTAAAACTCCTTACAAGGGAAAGAGGAGGGGGGAGGGGAGAGAGGATGGATGGGTGGAGGGAGGGTAATTGGTGGGACCACATCTACCTTACTCTTACAAGGGTACATGTGAAATTTACTAGGTGTAGAATATAAATGTCTAAACACAATAACTAAGAAAATGCCATGAAGGCTATGTTAACCAGTTTGATGAACATATTTCAAATTGTATATAAAACCAGTACATTGTACCTCATGATTACATTAATGTACACAGCTATGATTTACTAAAAACAAAACAAAAAAATCTTCCCTAAGATACAGTTAAAACTGAGGCCATTGTTGTTTCCTCCAACTGATATCCTGTGGAGACACTAGAGAAAGGAGATCAGCCATTAGCTAGTCCATAATCTTTCCATCAGAAATGACAAGCCATAAGTAATCCAGTGGGTTATAAAAGAATTCATTTTATATTCTGTTAATCAAGACTTTAAGGAGCATCTGCTCTTTGCAAAGTACTAGGCACTATGAGAGACACAAAGATCAAAAAGACATGGTCCCTGTACTCACAGAAGCTACGATCTAATTTGGGAGGTAAGCAGCAACTGGCTCTAAAATAGTATTTAGAAATAGGTGATACGTGTCCTAACAGAAGTTCAGATAAAGTACCTGGAATTTCAAAGGAGAAATAGATTAGGAAGTGGGGGAATTTAACAAAGATGGTTGAGGAAATTATTGATTCTATTGCAAATTTAAAGGCCTCAGTTGGTTATGACGTTATAGAATGATAGTAAAAAAAAAAAAGACATACACATACACACACACAAAGATTAAATTGCATTTTGTCAAGTTACTGAACTACCAGTGGACTCAGTGTTCATTCATCCAACTCCTGAATTATTCATGTTTTTGGTCATTATAAACAGACCACTCCACACACATACTGAAAAGAATTCATCCACAGAATTAAGACTTTCATATGTCAGCTGATGAATAACCAAGGCAAGCACTACAGTGTTGCCTGTCAGCCATGAATGTAGGCTCAGCATGACTGCCATCTATATCTGTGAAATGGAGTATTTTATTGTATTTGATGCTAATTAATTTATAAAAAGGAGCAGGCAGAGAAAAGGAGAAGTACTGATAGGAGGCATCCTAAAACCTCCAACCCCACTGGAATGTTCTCAACAACATTAGCTGTTTGACTAAGTGTTTGTCTGAAATAGAAAATACTATTTAAAGAACAGATACTAGGGCAGCACCTGTTGCTCAAGGAGTAGGGCGCCGGACCCATATACCAGAGGTGGTGGGTTCAAACCCGGCCCCGGCCAAGAACTGCAAAAAAAAAAAAGAACAGATACTAAATAACTGTTGAAAACTATATCTTAAAACTATAACATAATTAAAGATCTTATTTCTTTTCTAGCTTTCTAGAAATGGAATCTCTCAGTCTATTGTTTGACTTTCACATTTGACTTTTAAATCCATTATCAGAAAGACAGTAAGTAAAAATTAAGCAATGCAGGCACTTAATGATGACAGCTACAAAATCTTGGGTGTCACTCAAATGATTTCAAAAATCATGAGCAGGCCTACATGAAAAGGTTTCAGAGATTATTGAACATGACCACTGAAAGTGAAAAGTTGGCTTCGATGTATCCCCTTCAAGATTCCTTGACTCCTGACAAAATCCATATGTCTTCAAATAGACTTACTCCACAGGCAACAGTGTTCCACTACACAGAGTTTCGGGTATAATTACAAATAAGAGAGAGCTGCCTGTCCTCAAGGGGCTCCCAGTCATGTATAGCAAAAGTACCTGAGTCTATCATCATAACATAAACATGGTGCCATAGAAGAGGTAAAAAAAAAACAGTACTGAAGAAACATAGCAAAGAGCCATTCACTGTGCCTAGGAAATCAGGTTAACTGTGAGCCATTAACTGTGCCTAGGAATCACAGAGGAGGTTTCCAATACAAGCCTAGAAAGAGGAGTTGAATTTCACCACCAGAGAATAAGGTAAAAATTAGCACAAGAAAGAGGCATTAGTCAAATTACAAAGGGATGAAAATGCAAAGTTTGTTAAGAAACTGGGAGAAAGTCAGTGTGGAAGATAAATTCCATATGAGAGTGTAGAGTAAGCAGGAGAACCAGATTAGGGAGAAGCACCACTTAAGCAGTGGACAAGTATCTTGTAAACTACTTAGCATCTGAAACTGAAATTCCCCCCTTACAGATACTGATAAGATGCAGAGCCTAAGTCCTACTACAGAAGCTGAAAAGGTAGATGTGTTTTCCCAGATACCCTTGCAGCTAGAGCATGGGCACATAAAACAGACTCTACAAATTAGGAACACCTGCCCATACCTTAAATCAGAAGCTAGTGTCATAAGGAAAGGAGAGGGGCTTAAGGAACAACAGCTACAGGAGGATTGAGAACCTGGAAAAACAATGAAGCTATGTCCTAAGGTGCAAGCTGTAACATCAAGTATTTGATCATGATTGGCAATGATCTCCTTACTGGCCCAGTTTTCTGACACACTTTCAAACACTGTTCTTGGCTAAGTAGCCCCCAGACTGGCTTTCCAGTTCTCCTGGAATTTCTGTGGAAAACACAATATTCTTCTAATAAATTCCTTTTCTATTTAAATCAGCTACAGTTGGTTCCTGCAGCTGACAACTAAGGACTCTAATGCAGAGCCTCAGGGCCCTCATGTGTGAAATAGAGATAATGATGTCTGCTTCAAAAAGCTGTTATGGATTATATGAGGATACCAATCATACCTTGCACTTAGCAATACAGAAGCTTATTAATGTCTCTGTGTGTATACAGATGCAGGATAGTCAAACACATATGCACATACCCCCACACACACCACATCTAGCAGTACGGCAGTCTAGCTTCAGAAAGTAAAAATAAATCAGTTTCCTCAGGGAAGCCTCAATATAGGACTGTATATAATTATACAGTTAAAATAGTTATAATTCAACTTCACAAAGACAGAAACTATGCCTAGCCCACCCACCATTGTAATGCCAGAGCCTGCCTGCAGAATGCCTATTCCTAGTAGGTACATAATAAATATTTGCTGAATGAACAAATGGATAAATCACTGTGTCCACTTTTTTGATCATTAAACTTCCCCTGATCTTTTTTCATATATACAAACAGCTAGTTACAGACTTCTGAACTTTTCTTTGCCATTTTTAAGATGCTCCACCTTCTAATAGTCAAGGGGGGAAAAAAAAACCTAGATTTTCTTTTTTGGACTATGTCTCCAATGCTTCCTGCAGTCAAGTTAGCAAAAAAGAATAAGCATTAAAAAAAATCCAGTTACAAAGGCTTAAATATTTGGCTCAAAATTACCATGTACCTCCACCCTTCCCCAAAGCAGGGACACTAGCCTGCAACAGTCTTTCAGGTTACAATCTTTCAGTCTGCCCTAAAGGAAAAATTCCAGTCACAAGTCCCCAGCAACTAATCAACAGCATGACTTAAGAAGGGTCTAAAGATTGCATAGGATCCTCCAGAGAGTGATTTTCTTGATGTTCATAAATGACATACAGTTTTTAGGGTAAAGAAAGGGCTTAGTGGCAAATCACTGATAGAGGGATGCAAAGACTGTTCACATACTCAAAGCCTACATCCCGTTTGTAATCTAGGCTAGTTGTCTCTCCAAAATAAATTTTCTTAAAAAATGAAAGGCTAGAACAAATTGAAATCTGTGATTCACAACTAGGGGAATGCAAAGGAAGCTGATTAGGAAGTAAGTTCTCATTAATGGTGATGTATTTGAGTGACAGAAGATGTTATGCTTGAGCTAACAAAGTGAAGCATCTGATTTTAAGTTAGAAGTTCACTAAAGTTAAGACACTTTAGTTGAACACTGTTCAAAAATCAGAAATCAGACAAAACCATTTGCATTTCTGTATTCTATTTTGGGAAATTATAGATTACTACCGACAAACTGAGTGGTATACAGGGCTTCCAAAATGCTGAACTGACGCACTTCTTTTTAGAAACTTCACCAGAAATGAACTGTGAACACTATTTCTATGCAGCACTTGAAGAACTTTGCAGAAAAGAATGTGAACGAAAAACTGTAAATGCATAAAATAGAAACCCATTACCTAAAAAGACAAAACTCATTTGGATCTTGTGACAGCACTCAGAGCTTTCTTTCCTATTAAGTTATAACGCATGACAATCTTTCTGGGAGTTCCTAAAACAGAGGGCACACACATCTGTTCTCTCCTAGCTCTCAAACGAATACATGGGTTGGCAGCAGTAAAATACTTTCCACCAAGACAGTGCCCAGGCGGTGCCAGTCTGGATGAAGTTATGCCCAGCACGTGGATGCAACGCACCAAAAGAAATAAAAAGGCAAGCGACAGCAAAGACCATCAGCAGCAGAGGTGAGACAGCCTTTCAAACGAAAAATTCTGCAGTTCTGGTTTGCTAACAGCAAAACATCCTGCAAGGAAGCCCCGTCCGCCTCCCAAAAGGGCCCCCACACAAGACGACCAAGATATGCGCCCAAACAGACCCACAGGGCAAAATGAAGCAGAGACGCTCCCGCCTCGAAACCCATCGCCCTCAATCTCGCCACAGCCCCAGCCAGGAGCCCCGCGCGCGCAGTCGTCCCTCACCGCTCGCCCCCAGCTCGCAGTCATCGCCGTGCACCGGCGCCATAGCCCCAGAGTCTCCCGATTCCGCGCCAACCAGCCCGAAACTGGCGCGGGGGCTGAGACAGGCGCCAGCCCGAAAGCCAATCAGCTGCTTGAGAGACTATGGACTTCCGGCCGTAAGGCCACTGACGTGCCGTGCCGCGCCGCGCCCCGCCCCCGGCCTTCCCGCGGGCTAGTGTTTGGCGCCCTGTGATGACCCCTTAGGGGAAAGCTGGAGCCGAGGCAGCGGGGGGCGGAGGGCGGATGAGAGCAGGAGAAAGAAGCGGTCGGGCACTGGAAAGGAACCGCCTGGAGACTGCGCAAGCGCAAGCTTGCTTTTGGGAAACGATTTGGGCGCGTGTGAGTAGGGGCTCTCTGGTTCTGAGGGTTGAATTCCGTGAAAAGAGACGCGGGCGGGCGAGGGGGGTGAGTGGGCGTGGTTGGACTGTATTTTTTCCCTAGAGTCTGGGAAAGCGACTGCCTCCTGCTGTGCATTCTGAGTTTTGCCTCATACTTTGCGTCTCAGAGTGTAAAAATAGTCGCTGTGTGATTTTAAATATATACAGGGTGGACATAAAGTTCGTGTGCAATTTAAAATAGTTTAACATAGTAAATTGCACAATTCTGGCCCTGCACATTCATGTCACAACTTCAAGCAGGTCAGCATAGTGGGCAAAGACTGTTCCTGAAAGCTATTTCTACCCCAGGAGGTCTAGCAATAATGTAGACCTAAGTATATATGAAAGTGCCTTCAACCACATAAATAGATAATATTAAAGCTAACGCAACATCAATTCAACTTCCCCATTGTAGAATCTCAGAATGCCTATGCCCACTCTACCACCAGCAGGCAAAAAAGAAAGTATATCAGAGAGACAGTTGGAGGCTCTCAAGAACTGATTATTAAATATTTGGGAATTTTGTAATATGCCAGTTAAACTATTGGTACCTTAAAGTCAGTTATTGTGGGAATGTTACATGATGGAAACTTCCAAATGGTATAAATCAGAGCTTTTTTGAGAGAGAGAGAGAGAGAGAGAGAAAGATGTGATGGCTGAAGCTTTAGCAGCCATCTTAAATCATGAGATAAATGAAAATGAAAGTCACACACTGAGATGGTGGAACAGAGTAAATGGAGCCTGAGTAGGTACCCAACATCCACAAAGCCACCACATCATCCATGAGCAGCCTACCTCCAGGACTTCTCCTATGTGAAACAGAAATAAACATCTATAATATTTAAAGCCACTGTTTCTGAGTTTCCTATTATATTCAACCAAACCTGACTCTATAGTTTATACTTATTTTACTTATGAAAAAATGGAAACTCAGTAAGGTAAGTAGCAGACTGGGGATTTAGCCTCTTATTTGTGTAACTCCAAAGCTGATACTTTTTTCCACTGTGCAACTGTCTCTGATAAGTGGGTGTCTATCTCATTTCAATGGCAGACCATATGAATAACTTTCATAGCATTTATTCATTCAACAAATGTTTATTGAATGGATTGAATGCCTACTAAATTTCTGAGACTATTCAAGGACCCTTGCAATAATTTTCTACTCCTCAGGCAACCTTTCTTTTATAAACTAAATATTTTTTTTTCCTAGATGGGAAAAAAAAACACCAACTTGATTATATTCTGGCATGCCTACTAGGTATTTCTCATCACAAAGCAATAAATTAGTATTCTGGTTTCAATATCAGTGTGAGTTTGTTAGCATGAATCTGGCTTCTGAGCCAGATCATCTGTGGATATATTGACAAAATCAGCCTTGTGGCCATGCAAAGATTCAGAGCCAAACTAGGTAATGCTGCTAATATGCATCTGTGGAGAAAGGATTATCTGCTACCTGAAAATAGGCCAGCAGTGAGAGGGACTGCATATGTTCTCGATGTCCCACAAGGACTCCAAGTGGTAGGAGAGGATGTGCAACTCCCCAGGGCAGCTGGCAGTGCCCACGTTCAAACCATTTCCTCATCCACCTAAGTTGCAAAAAAGCCTTTCTGTTGACTTACTTGCCTATAAAAAGGCATAGTAGCAGTGGGACAGGGCCTTGCTCCTGGAACGCTACCCATAATGTGTCCTTGCTTCTTCTGGACAAAACACACCTCTCTGGATGGCATCTGCCATTCTGGTCCTGTGACACACCCTGTGCCCCTGAAGAGCCTATGCTGTGTGATTCTCATCATATATGGTTGAGACTCTGTGTCAAAGTAAAAAAAAGAATAAGAAAAATTTAAGATTTCATTTTACCTTCAGTTATTCTCTGACATGATTCTTTGCTCTATAGATCCTAGCTTCTGACCGATATCATTTTCCTTCTGCCTGAAGAACTTCTTTAAACATTTCTTGCAGAGGAAGTCTGCTGTCGATGAATCCTCTCAATTTGTGTTTGTCTGAGAAAGTCTTTATTCCTCCTCCTCTTTTTTTTTTTTTTTTTTTTTTTTTTTGTTGGTTAACCATCTTTATATTTTAATAATATTTATATTATTAGAATTTATTTTTAATAATCATTTTAAAATAAAAAATTTTAATTCATTATTAAAA
>CAUYRH010079013.1:0-12054 GCA_963574655.1 Perodicticus potto
ATATAGTGATTAAGAAAATGCTATGAGGGCTATCTCTCACAGTACGATCAAAATGTTTCTGATTGTATATGAAGCACATTCTGCCCTATGATTGCACCAATGTACACAATTATGATTTAATAAAATTATTTAAAAAAAAAATGGAACATACACATACTCACACAAATAAAACCCCCGAAGCAGAATAAAACAAAAAGAAAGAAAAAAGAAAATTTGGCATTCAAATGGTGATGCACTGCAAGTGTGACATTTACACTGGATCACAAAACTTACCACAATAAAAGGAATGTTAAATCCCTCATTAATAGTCTTTATGTTGATTATATGTTGAAGTAGTTATATTTTGTACAATTGGGTTAAATAGCAAATTATTGTCAAAAATAATTTCACCTGTTTGTTTTTACTTTTTTAATTTGACTATAAGAATATTGAAAATTACTCATGTGGCTTGAATTACATTCCAATTGGCCAACATTTCTCTGGAATAAGATGTCACCCTGTTCCAATCTCAGCTCTTAGACAAGCCATGGGACTTTTGGTTAATCATTTAACTATTCTAGACCAAGTGATATTTATAATAGTAATTTTCATCTTTTGCTCCTTTTTTTTTTTTCAGTTTAGGCCAGGGCTGGGTTTGAACCTGCCACTTCTGGCATATGGGGCCAGCACCCCACTCCTTTGAGTCACAGATGCCGCCCTGCTCCTTGTTTTTTAAAGGGATGATATGAGATTGCATATACCATATCCTTCCTCAGTGCCTCACACAGCATGTTAGGTAATAAATATTAGCTCTCAATGCATCAAATTTGTATAATCATCATTACACAGCATAGTTTTTAAAATCTGTGTCGCAATTTTCATTTGGAAAAAATACCAAAATGCAATTAACCATATTTTTTCATTATTTTTGGCCAAATTCCTCTGGTTTGCTCCAAAAATGAAGACCAATGCAATATTAACGAAAGAAATTAGGAAATAATGTGGTATGTTAGAAAGAACATTGTTCCTGCAGTCAGAGGTATGCCTGCTCACCCCTGATCTGCTCTGGTCTCACAGTGACCTTGTTTCCCTCACCTTTTGTCTCATTCCCTCAGTTTTTCATGTATAAGTCACTAATGTTGTCCTAGATAATTTAGCAGAAAAAAAGGCAAAGTGTTTAAAAGTATAAGTTCTTTCAAACAGGCTGTCAATTTAGGACTTTTAAAAATGAGTCTTGCTGGAGTCCTTGGGCCTATGCCAAGGCTCTGATAAGCAAACTAAGGACGGTCCAAGATGTGTGAAGTGGGCTTGGGTGAACTATGTTGTAGAATTCAGTTCTTTTTTTCCTGCACTCTGTAGACAAGGCTTCAGGGCACTAAGATTTCAGTGTAGGTAGGGTGTGGTGGTTCATGCCTGCAATCCCAGCACTCTGGGAACCTGAGGCAGGATTGCTTGAGCTCAGAAGGTAGAGACCAGCCTGAGCAAGAGTGAGACCATCTCTACTAAAAATAGAAAAACTAGCTGGGAGTTGTGGCGGGCACCTGTAGTTTCAGCTACTTGGGAAGCTGAGCCCAGGAGTTTGAGGTTGCTGTCAGCTGTGATGCCATCGCACTTTACCCAAGGTAACTCTATCTCAAAAAGATGCCAGTGTATTATTAAAGAAGGCAGAGTAGAATAGTGGTGGTTACTGAATCCTTCATAATAATAATAGTTAATGCATAGATCTTTTATTAAGAGCTAAGCACTGTTCTTCCTAGTGTATATGCATAAGCTTATTTGACATGATCCTGAGGTAAGTTTTGGCATCGCGTCTACTGTCTGATGAGACATGTTGGTAAGAGACCTTAAACAAGATGGTCAAGGTCACACCACTAGCACTGGATTGAAACCCAGACAATCCAACTCCAGTGTCTTCACACTTAAAAATGTGCTGTGCTGGTCCCCTAGGGCTGAGTACCGTGTCAAATTCTGGGGTTACTGGGGAAAATGTGATGTATGGTTTCATACAGCAAAGAGTGGTTTTGGAGAGACTAATATAAAAATATTAAAGAGACTAATATTAAAAATAATTATACATATTATAAAGGATTAAGAGCTAATGTTTATTGCAAACTTTGACATGCCAGGTATTGTGAGAAGCCATGGCATCTATCATCCCATGTTACTCTTTACAAAAAATGGAAACATGCACAAATGCTATAAAGAAGATGTGAAGCTGGGCACGGTGGCTCACACATGTAATCTTAGCACTCTGGGATGCCCAGAGGTGTGGATTGTCTGAGCTCAGGAGTTGGACACCAGCTTGACCAAGAGTAAGACTCTATCCTTACTATAAAAAAGGTATTTATCCCTACTATAAATAAATCCATATAATATGTACAATTATTTTTACATGTTTTATATTATATGTACAATTATTTTTTATTTTTTATTTTTACAATAAAAAAATAGACTAGCCACGTGTGCTGATGGGAGCCTGTAGTCCCAGCTACTTGGGAGGTTGAGGCAAGTAGATTGAGCCTGTGATGATGCCGCAACACTCTGCCCAGGGAAACAGAGTGAGACTCAATCTCAAAACAAACAAACAAAACAAAAAAATCCCCCCAAACAAAAGAAGATGTGAGAAACAATGTAATAGGATAAAAGTGGGGTCCTTGACCCACTTTGGATGAATGACCCCACCTGGAGAATACTTCTTCCCTAAGAAGAGACATTCACCTGACACCTGAGGGTTAAGTAATAGCTATATAGCCTTGCATGTGTTGGGGGGGATGGGGAATGAAGGTGAATAATAGTGCTGGAGACTATTAGACAACTGGAATGCTGAGGTGTTGCACTCAGTTTCTGCATATGTAGTTTATAATGTTTTGAGGCTGCTTTTTAAATCTCACCAGTACTCATTGGTATCCTGCTATTAATCATGGACTTTCTTGTCACTTTTTGGGGGGGAGACTCTCTCTAACTCTCCACATCAGTTCACTCCCTCGATAGGCTCTCAATAAGGCTGTTGTGCCTCTAGCAAGCCCTTAGTATTATGTTTAAATTTATTTGCATGATTATAAATGTATAATATATGCATTTATTCTCATCATAAGTTTGCAATAAACATCTATTTATTCTTTCGCTAATGTCTATCTCTCACCAGACTGAAAGATCTATTTGGGCAGAGACCAAGTTTGGTTTTACTCAACATTATATTCTTAGCCCTCAAAATTTTTTGCATAAATGAATCAAGAGGCATTTCAGACTAATGTTGTTTTTAGCCTAAAATTATTGTGTGAGTTTACAGTTAGCCTTTAAACCATATACCCCCAGGTGAAATAAAAATTAATTTTTGATATGAACTATTATAATTTGTTGATTGGGCATGCAGAGCTGCAGACCTGCTTTTCTAGCAGTGTCTTTGCACATAATCTATATTCATGTTGTTTTCTAAGTAATATGTGTTATGTAAAAGCAGACTGACAGCTCTATGAATTACTAAGTAAAATAGGCAATCTAAAAGTTTCTCTATTCTTTGAATAAAATAGGTAATTCTATTTTAAAAAATAAATTATAGAACCCTTTACATTATTTCTCAAATTTATCTATGTAATGAATCAAATCTATTATTTATAATTAGTCTTTTTCATTTCTTACCTGTATTTTTATACTTTTTAAATCATCCAAAACATAATAAAAATAATAAAAGTAAGATGTTTTATACTAATAGGTATGATAATTAAGTTTGAGAAATTTCCACCATGTGCTTACATTGGCAGCACTGTACAAACAACCCCTAAAGTTTCATAACTTTGGTATATGTTCGTGTTGAAGTAGGGCAGTGTCTTACTGAGTGGTATGCATTATTGTTGTGTGTTTTTGTGTACCATCATGAGAATGTTGGAGCTTGAATTAGAACAATGAACAAACATTCATAAATTTCTTGTTATACTTGGCAAGAATGGAAGTGAAATCAGGTACCTTTTAGTTCACATCCATGGGGATAATGCCACGAAGAAAATAGCAGAGTACAGATTAATTAAACATTTTTTCTGAGGGAAGACAAAGTGTCACTGATGAAGAGAGAGAAAGGAAGTCATTAAAGCACAAAACTGACAAGAACATTGCAAAAAAATTCTTAAATTATGCATCAAAATCATTGGATTGAGAAACAGGAAAATCTTAACTGAAAATCCTGACCAATAACTCATGGTTCTCGCATCACGACAATGCACCAGCTCACATGTCACTGTCTGTGAGGGATTTTTTAGTGACCAAATAACAGAATGTGGACACCTTCCCTATTCACCTGATATGGTCCCCAATGACTTTTTTCTTTAGCTGAAGATAAAGGAAATATAGAAAAGAAGATATTTTGATGACATTCAGGACTTCAAGGGTAATACAATGACAGCTCTGATGACCATTTCAGAAAAAGAGTTCCAAAAGGCCTTTGAAAGGCAAACTAGGCACTGGTGTCATTGCATGGCTTCCTAAAGAGAGTACTTCGAAGGTGAGAGTAGTGATATTCCACAATTAAGTATGTAGCACTTTTTCAAGGATGAGTTCTCAGAATTTTCAGACCTTGTATGCCAAATGAAAGGACCAGATGAGGCTCGGTGCCCATAGCTCAGTGAGCAGGGTGCCAGCCACATACATGGAGGCTGATGGGTTCAAGCTCAGCCCAGGCCTGCTAAACAACAATGACAGTTGCAACCCCAAAATAGCCAGTTACTTGGAAGTCTGAGGCAAAAGAATAGCTTAAGCCCAAGAGTTTGAGGTTGCTGTGAGCTGTGATATCACAGACCTCTATTCAGCATGAGACTCTGTCTCAACAACAACAAAAAAATAAAACAGACAACATTACTCTATTTGACTAGGTGTCTACTGAGTAGTTGCTCTTCTGGAGGGTACAGACTGTATGAGACTGAGAGAGACTTCTGGAGGGGCTGGTGATGTTCTGCTTCTTGATCTAAGTGCTTGTTACATGGCTGTGTTCAGTTTATGAAAATTCACCCAGCAGTACAATTAAGATTTTTTTCTTCCTTCTGTATACATGTTGCACTTCAATAAAGTTTTGCAAATTCAGAAATATTAATAAAGCAAGGAATTGATTTTTTTTTGAAGATTTTGAAGGACACAGATATTAAAAGTACTGAGTTGAATATTTCAGAAAAAGTGCTCAGGATAGGTTTGTGGAATGGGTAGCACTGGAATCTGAGAAGAGGTTCTGTGTGCTGCCCATCTGGGGTTGCTGAGTGTGGTATCCAGGGAGTGCTAGAGATTCTAGAGGATTCAGGTCATGATAAGCTGGCTCCTGAGTCTGACTCCCTACCATTAACTTCACTCTATCCTGGGCTATATTGCTGGTCCTCAAACCTGGTTGCCATTAGAAGCACCCAGGAGCTTTTGAAAAACAAGTTTTTGAAAAACAAGTTCCAGCCCCTGGAGATTTTCAGGTAAAATTCATATGGGACCTAGACATGGAGATTTTTTTAAGCTCCCCTGTTGATTCAGATACACATCAAAGTTTGAGAACCACTTTACTATATTATAAGGCTATACTATCCTATGCTGTGCTGTTTTGTACTAGGCTGAGCTATGGTGTAGTATACAGCTATCCTAGAGTCACGTACTGCTAGAAAATACATATATATGTAAGATAAAGAAATGCATGGGCAGGATAAGCCCCAGATTCAGGGTGGGGATTACTTCTGGGAGAGAGGGAGGAGACTGAATCTAGGAAGGATACACAGATGACTTCAATACACACACATAATTTTTTATTTTATTCATTATATATATTTATAATTTTCGTAAGCTGGATGGTGAGCACAGATAAAGTGGAAATCATTCATTCATTCTTACCTTTTCTCGAGTTCTGTTTCAGGTTCTGGGACTATAGCAGGGATCAAACAGATAAAAATCCCTGGCTCCCTTTTTTCCACATCCATGCCAACATCTGTAGTTTTGAGATTTTGTTATGTGAGCCAGTCTTACGGGAGCTAGATGAGCTCTCAAACTGGTTTTGATTTGCGTATTATCTGCATTTGATTTGCATTTTTCTGATGATTAAAAATGATGAGCATTTTTTTCACGTGCCTGTAGACCATGCGCCTGTCTTCTTCAGAGAAGCTTCTGTTCAAGTCTCTTGCCCACAATAAAATGGGATCACTTATTCTTTTCTTTTTAATAAGTTTGAATTCTCTGTGGATTCTGGTTATCAGACCTTCATCAGAAACATAACCTGCAAATATCCTTTCCCATTCTGAGGGCTGTCTCCCCTCCATTTCTTCTCCCTGGCTATAGCCCAGGATGAAGGAGAGAAATGGAGGGGAAGGGAGGGGGAGGGAGAGGTTTGACAGAGGAAGGGTAAACCGTGGGACCACACCTATGGAACATATTGCAAGAGTACAAGTCAAATCTATCAAGTATAGAAGATAAATGTCTTAACACAATAATCAAGTAAATGAGGTGAAAGCTATATTTAGTTTGATGTAAGCACTCCAAATTGTATTTAAAAAAATCAACACATTGTACCCCACATGTGCATAAATGTATTCATGATCTATGTGTATATGACTTAATAAAAGGAAAAAAAAAGAAAAGAAATGACAAGAAAAAAAAAAATCCCTGGCTCCATGAAACTAATATTTTAGTCTTTAGTCTGGGCAACCAGTCATAGATGAATATAAAACTAAATATACACTAAAAGATTGTGATCAGTGCTAAGGAGAAAAACAAAGCTAGACAAGGGCACATGAAATGCTGAGACTGGGGTTGCAGAGTCCTACAGAGTCAGGAAGGGTCTTTCTGATAAAGGGGAATTTCAGAGAGCCCGAAGAAATTGGGAGAAAGGAGTCAAACAGATGTTCAGGAGCAGAGTACTGAAGGTAAAGGCAGCAGTGAATGCCCACGCTGCAGGGCTGATGTAGAGGGGCCAGGAGCGACCTGTGGAGTAAAAGAGGAGAGTGATTGGGAAGTAGGGAAGGTGACTCAGGGAGGGCTGCAAGGCCACCGGCAGGAATTGGTGGAAGTCTTTTGAAGGGATCATGTAGAAAAGTGTTATCCTTTATGCCGTTTATTTATTCCTTCAACATTTCATAATAAGTTTTAAAAAATAGAGAAGTGTTATCAGACACTGATACTGAAATGTGAATTGATTTATTAGATTCATTATCTAAGATCAAAGGGACTCAGAGCTCCTTGAGGGCCCCTGTGAAGGTAAATTTGTTAACATGGAGCTAAAGAACCCAAAAAGGAAGAGTGTGTGTGTGTGTGTGTGTGTGTGTGTGTGTGTGTAGGGGAGGGAAGGGTCAATGAGGGTAAGTGTACTTTCTTAATCTGATGTCAGGTAACATTATACAAATGACATTATACAAACAATGTGGTGGGGGAACTGATCTCCAAGCAGAAGGTGGGTGCAATTCTTAGGAAACTTAGGACACATTATCAATGAAAGCAGAGAGAAATAGCAACTCAGATCAGTACACAAACAGGAGGGCAAATTTCTGATTCTGCCTTTTTAAACCTGCTGTTGTAAATGCCTCTATTTCTTCTATTTCCCTTGAGCTGGAGTTGTAGAAGGGAAGAAACATTGCATTAGAATTTAAAATAACTTGACTGTCCTTAGCAGAGACTCCAATAAATTAACTTTTTACAGCCTGACTCCCATCTTCAGTCCATTTGCTCTGAGACCAGCAGGCTGCTCTGAAAAATTTTGATGGTTTGAACTTTCCATTTGAAGCTCATAAGGAATGCATTGCCTTTGCTGTGCTCCCCCCGCCTGCTACTCAAGGGAGAAGGAGAATTCTCAGAGCCAAATGCTGAACTGCTTATTTCTCTTACAGGTTTTCAGACAACACGCACAGCTGTTTGATGCAAAGGGAGGAAAATTCACGAGGAAGGCCTCCTTGTCGTCCTGCACCCAACATACTCTGTCTCCAATCTTTGTTAAAATAGGCTCAAGGGAACTAGATATGATCGCTTCTTTAATTTTTGCCTTTTAGTCTTTTATGTTTCATCTTTAGCTGTCAATTTCGGGTGTGGAAAACAGTGACCACGCTGCCAGAGTGTGAAGAATCCATTTAAAGCCAATACACACTACTCATGGCTGAGGGGAGAAAGAAATGTCAATTAGTAATTTCATTTTAACACCAATCTGCCAATTTTGATAAAGCTGTAAGTTTGTAGTTCACAGAGAAATTTAGGCTACATTTTGGTGATGAATGTCTGCTATTGAATTCCAGGTTTGCAAAATGATCATCAAAACTAAGAAAGCCAGTATTGGTATTGAATGTTGTGTATTAAAGGAACATGAATCTTTGTAATGGTCAAGGAATTCTAACCTGAAAGATGTATATAATATGAATAGTTAGATGTATATATGCATCTAACTATCCCTTGGGAGATAATGAAACTATATTATAATTACATTTTTAACATTTTTGATGGAATAATAATAGCTAATCATTATTGAGTATTTACTGTGTGTCTTATATGTGTAATATGCCTCAGACCTGCATTTCTCAAACTGTTAAGATATATGCAAGTTACCAGGGGAGCTTGCTAAAGTGAAGTTTGTGGTTCAGTAGGTTAGCGTAGGGCTTAAGATGCTCTATTTCTAACAAACTCTCAAATGGTGCTGATGTACTGATTCCAATTCAGGTTGTTGGGCAAGACATTACCTAACATACAATTTAGTCAGAGTGAAGTTATTAGTATTATTTCCTATTTATAGCTGTGAAACTAGGGCTCGTGAGGTCAGGTAGATTGCCAAAGGTCTCAGGAAGGAAATAGAAGACCTAATTCTATACAACTCCAGAGCTCTATAACTTCTAGCTGCCTCCCGTCAAAATGGAATCATTCTTGATGGCTTTACCCACAATTAATGAGTACATTTTAATAGACAATAATATGCTTAAGTCTTTTAGTCAAGTCAGTCTTCCTTCATTTTAATAGGTTTTTGCAGACTGTACCACGTTTCATTTATTAAGGGATGCTTGTTTTTTTCACTTAGTCTAGTTTGTAATCGCAAACTACACTGACGTTTCTCAGCCTGCTTCTGGCATGCTAAGTGTTTTAGATGTTGGTCTGGTTTCATAGGAGACATTAAGGAGAACATCAATCTCAGCTCAGAAATGAGCTCTGCATAAAAATGCAGGCTGAATAAGGGTTTCTCTTAAGAGTCCCCAACCTAATTGTTATGGATAAGTACATGTAAATATTTATATTTGGGGCTGCGCCCGTGGCTCAGCGAGTAGGGCACCGGCCCCATATACCGAAGGTGGCAGGTTAAAACCCTGCCTCTGCCAAACTGCAAAACAGAAAAATAGCCAGGCGTTCTGGCGGGCGCCTGTAGTCCCAGCTACTCGGGAGGCTGAGGCAAGAGAATCGCCTAAGCCCAGCAGGTGGAGGTTGCTGTGAGCTGTGTGACACCACGGCACTCTACCAAGGGCGATAAAGTGAGACTCTGTCTCTACAAAAAAAAAAAAAAAACATTTGTATTTGGTATTAAGGCAATTTGTCTACATTAGTTCAATTCCAGAAACACTCATTGAGCACCTACTAGCTTCTAAGTATTGTGGCCTGGGCTGTAGCAGAGACAGAAATAAATAAAGCTAATTTCTAAGAAGTTACAGAAGCAGTATCCTTATATTTTCATGCATCTGAGTTTTTTGTAGTTAATTAACATCACGGTTAGGAATGGAACACTGTCTGCTTACATTAGACACAGCTGGTTTTAAAGGATCCTGAGAATAAACAGATTCAATGCTTTTGATGTGATTCCAAGCCTGCACCCCAAATGAATTATTTGCTTTATGTGTAAATAATCAACCATTCTTGTTTTGTTTTGTAGAGACAGAGTCTCACTTTATCCCCTTTGGAAGAGTGCCGTGGCATCACACAGCTCACAGCAACCTCCAACTCCTGGGCTTAGGCAAGTCTCTTGCCTCAGCCTTCCAAGTAGCTGGGACTACAGGCGCCCACCACAACGCCTGGCTATTTTTCTATTTTTGCAGTTTGGCCAAGGCCAGGTGTTGGCTTGAATTAATGCTCACTTTACATTTGTTAAAAAGTCACATGAATATTGTGAGTGAGAGAACAATAGATATTATCTGTGATCATCAAAATTCTTCCAATCATGGTATTGAATACCTACTATGTGTACATGCAACATAACTTAAAACTTAGGCTGAATTTTAGAAGGTACAATACATGTATTAGGCATTGTCTGTGCCCTTAATAAGCCAACAATTGAGTTCACTGATTCTTAAACTTTCATGTGCATAAAAATCACTAAAGGTATATTTGTACAATGTAATTGTACTTAGCACTAATAAAGAATGAACTTTTGATAAAAATGGCATAGATATATCCCAAGAACATTATACTAAGAGAGAAGTCAGACACAAAAAAGTACAGACTGAGTATATTCATTGTTATGAAATTAGATTTTATGAATAAACCAGACAACTTTCAGATAGTCTCACAATTTTGAAGCTGTTTTATGAAAACTGGCCACCTAATCTAAAGGAGACACCTTCTATTTATTTCTTTCATAACATTTACCATAATTTGTAATTATATGTTAATTTACTGATTGACATGTTGATCACCTGTCTCCCTACATGATTATAAATTCCAGGAGGGCAAGAATTATATGTTGATTGTTTTCCACTATACACCCAATCACTTATACAGTGCCCAGCATTGATATAATACTCAACAGATATTTGTTGTAATGGTGATTGCTAGTTTCTTGAGAAGAGCAGGGCTCATTTTCTTTATGTCTCTCTAATCAACAATAAGGACACAAAGAGAGGCTCTCAAAACAACTTTCTGAAGGAAAAAGAAATCACTAGCAAAAAGTGTTTATGGCTTGCAATATAGAACCAAACTAAGCAGTATGAGAACCTGCATTAAAATTAGGATGGACACATTCTAAGAAGAGAAAATTAGTTCATTGAGTACATGATGCAAATGAGTCTTCATTTAAGCTACTTTAATTAGTGGAATAGATAATGTGAAAGGTGAATTAGCCTTTAAGTTAATCTTCATTTAATACATTTCGCAGAAATAGTGGGGTCTAGATGTGTGGTTTCCGGCCCTTACTGGAAAGGTTTATGAATAGGTGCCTGGGTTTTCCTCCATTCCAATAGGTCCTGATTAACTGGTTTTGGATGAGTCTTGAGTATTAATATTTTTAAAAGCATCCTGTGTGATTATTTTTATGTTCTGTCATGGCTGAGAACCATTGTTGAAGGAAGGTCTAATGTTTAATGTAATGTGGGCTTTGGCTTTAAAAAGTGGGATTCAAAACCCATCTTTCTGCCTGTGTGAGCTGGTGAAGATTACTTCATCTCCAGAGCCTTTGGATTCACATTTATGAAAAAGGATAATGATGTCTACCTTTTAAGATGGTGAAAATTAGAAATTATATGAAGTTCCAAATAAATAGTAGGTCAATCATAATTGATCACTTTCATTATTTCTGTATTTAGGGCTATTTATATATTTAGGTAATTTTGTTTATTTGTTTTCTTCTATTTTGTTCCAAATAATTTGAGTATTTATATTGAGAGTCTAGTGATAGCATCTTATCTAAGCTATGGAAATGGAATTTGCATCTTTAAGAAATCAAATTGGTGAACAAGGTGACAGATTACCAAAGTGATTCTTTAAGATATACCTTCCCTAATGCACATTATTCCAAATGAGATCTAAAGAGGTAGATAGATTGGCAATAAAAATTAATATTAATATTTAACCTTTCTTAAATACTATTTTATAACACAGGCTCTATAGGTGCTGTTTCATTCAATCTTTAGAGCAGGGATCCTCAAACTACGGCCTGCAGGCCACATGCGGCCCGCCGAGGACATTTATCTGGCCCATTGGGTGTTTTTGCCTCCGCTGCCTGTCCTGTTTAGCAGCGGACTCATCCCAGACCTGCAAAATCTGTTAGCGGAAAAACCACTGGTTGCATTCCCAAACAAAACATGTGTGGATTCACTGGAAAAGTTGCAAAAGGAGTTCCAATTTAGATTTAAAGAGCTTCATCTCCATGAACAGGACATACAGCTTTTCCAT
>CAUYRH010079015.1:0-10283 GCA_963574655.1 Perodicticus potto
CTGCAACCAAAAAGTAGCTAGGCATTGTGATGGGCACCTGTGGTCCCAGCTACTTGGGAGGCGGAGGCAGGAGACTCGCTTGAGCTCAGGAATTGGAGGTTGCTGTGAGCTGTGATGCCACAGCACTCTATCCAGGGTGACAGCTTGAGGCTCTGTCTCAAAAAATGTGCGTGTATATATATATAGCCTCAAGATAAACAAAGTCAGCCTTCGGCCATCCCCATTTGCTGACACTCATTTAATAGTGTGCATTCTAGCACAATATTGTCCATCTTTAAGGTCTGGGGTTAATTTTATTCCATTTGTATGTTTTTCTCTTTCCCCTCCTCTCGTTTCTGCAAAACTCAAGGTTCACAGATTCCATATTTGGCATTTAACTTATTAAGTAAGGTCAAAGCAGGTAGAAAACTAAGAACAACCACTGGACATGCAAATGCTGTGAGGCATGGTTATTTCTGTGGCCCTTCCCTGAAGGAGAGAGGCGATGCGACTCTCCCTGGATCATCAGTGTTGGCAAAGCCATTGTTATAGCAAAATAAATATCCATTTTGCTCACCTTTTTTTTTGAGACAGAGTCTCACTTTGTCAGCCTGGGTAGAGTGCCATGGGTTCATAGCTCACAGCAACCTCCAACTCCTAGGCTCAAGCACCTGCCACAATGTCCAGCTATTTCTAGAAACAGAGGCCTCACTCTTGCTCAGGCTGTGCTCAAACCCATGAGCTCAGACAAGCCACCCACTCAGCCTCCCAGAGTGCTGGGATTATGGGCATAAGCCACATTTTGATCACTTTCAAAGGTCTTAATTAGAAACTCCAAATACTGTTCTGTGATCAAAGATCCCTTATGAGATTTAGCAAGACTTTAAAAGTCCCCGATCCTCAAATTGCTAAGGAAATGGGACTATTTCTGGCCTAATTCCAGGGTCATAGAATGAAAGTGTCTTAGCTCAACCTTGACCAACCCTGTCTGTTAGACAATGAGACTCACGATGAGATTGTAGTATGTCACTGGGTTGACTATTTTATGTTCCTTCAGCACCTCCTTAACTGACATTAAAGGGCAAGAGTTCACTAGACAGTTAATTATATTTGGGGACATAAATAGCAATAAGCTTCAAGTTCTGTAAGATTAACAATTAGGGTTTTAAAAAGAGTGATACAGAAATATCTGTTAATAGTTGCTAGATTTGAGAGTGTTCACTGTTCCTAAGGAAGGAAGGAAGGTGAGAAAAGAGGGAGGGAAAAAGGGGCAGGCATGGTAGAATTAAGCATTTTCAAAACAGTCCTGCGTTTGGCTCCAACAGGCATCTGAAAAATCTTTCTCCTTACGTGTCATATTCTCTTAATTGAGGGACAATTTATGTACAGTATGACTGTAAAAACACAAAACTAGCCGGGCATGGTGGCCCACGCTGGTGGTCCCAGTTACTTGGGAGGCTGAGACAAGAGGATCACTCAAGCCCAAAAGTTTGAGGTTGCTGTGACACCATGTCACTCTACGCAGGGTGACAGAATGAGACTCTGTCTCAAAACACACACACAGGCTCGGCGCCTGTGGCTCAACAAGCTAACGTGCCAGCCACGTACACCTGAGCTGGTGGGTTCGAATCCAACCCGGGCCCGCCAAACAACAATGACGGCTGCAACCAAAAAATGGCCGGGCGTTGTGGCGGGCGCCTGTAGTCCCAGCTACTTGGGAGGCAGAGGCAGGAGACGCGCTTGAGACCAGGAATTGGAGGTTGCTGTGAGCTGTGATGCCACGGCACTCTATCCAGGGTGACAGCTTGAGGCTCTGTCTCAAAAAAAACAAACACACACACACACACACACACACACACAGACACATGTCTTAAGAGTAGAAAAGAGGGAGTGTCATCAGATGGTACAGACCAGACATGGGTGACTGAAACTCTGAGCCAGAGGTGGTGGTGACAGGAGCAACCCGGGCAGCACCAGGGGCTCTGGGCTCCTGGTAGTGCCACGGTGGCAGCAGGTGCCTGGCGGCCTCCACTGACTGGCCTGCCCCTTGAGCTGGCTTCTGCTGGACAGCATCCACCCGTTTCAACTCTTCCTGGGCAAAGCTGAGAGCAGCATGAGGCTCCCCTCACAGTTCTCCCCCCACCCTGCACCTCCTGACCAACTCTGGGCCTTCCCCATGTGGGCCATGGTATGACCCTCCTCTGGGGACTGACTAGCTCTTGTCTCCTGATGAATTAGACATACCTCAAATTTCCTATTAATTCACAACATTTAGACCAGCCCTGAATGACATTTTAGACAAATACTTAAGAGTGGATAAAATAACATATAACTGTGCACCTTTTTCCAATATTCTCAAATTTAATATTTTTATATATGAGTTTTTTTCTTCTCTCGGTGGGATCCACCGAAGCGAGGGCTTTACCGTGATGATGGAGCCCTACACTTTGGGTTTCCTGGACCCCAGGATCCAGTGCAAGGCCATGATATCATCAAATTTTTGTCCCAGCAAGGATTCTTAGATGTGGTCTGCCTCACATCTCATGGACACCATGAGCTCGGTCTGGTGGGAGTCCTGATGACTGAAGGGTGGCCTATTCCTGAACCCCGTCGATCCATGGGTGCCCCATGATGTGGTCTAGTTTGGGCGTCTGCCGGGGTCCAGGGTCAGAATTCCAAGACTCCATAAGGGGTTCCACCCAAGGTCTCCAGCTCATGGCCAAAGTCGGTTGTGTTCACGTTGCGGTGGGTATCCAAAGGTTTGGGGGCTTCAGGTTCCCGCGGAGAGCCCTCCAGACGGCCACGCTGCACAGCAGACACCTGTACTCTTTGACCAGATTGGCCGCAGGCCCGGTCCTTGGCGCCACGCTCTAGGATGTAGTCAAATAGCTCTCCTCAGCGCTGTACTCCGCGACCACGACACGGCGTCCCCACTCGGCGTCCCCAGTGTCCGTCGCAAGGGCGAGTGCGCCCTTGGGGTGATTCAGGGCCTTCATTATATCGGCCACACGACCGGGCTCCGCAGCTGCTCTTCTGGGGTGACCTTCACGGCCACCTGCGTCCCAGTGGGGATGTGCTGGGCCAACTTCACCTTGGTGAAGCTGCCCTGGCCAGGGGTCTCGAGGAGTTTACAACTGTCAGGATGTCAGGACGGGTCTCACCAGCAGAGACGGTGGCGAGCGCCCGCCACGCGGTGACCTCCTAACTACACTAACTACACATCCTAACGAGGCATGCCCACTAACGACACGCGTCACCTACAGAAGCTTTGCTAGCGGGCGACACTGACGAATGCGCTGGAGTTGCTCTGCTGACACCTGTGGATGACCTTCATAACCACCTCTGTGCCGGTGACTGTACCTGGTGCTGGATGATGACACCAGGAAGCGCCTCTCCCAATCTCTCGGCTCTGCTTACTTCCCTCTGTGTTGGTGTCATTGTCAGGTGGGCTTCAAGGGGACAAGATGGCACCAGCAGCCCCAACAACTAACAGAAATAGAACTTCTCCTCCCTCGCGATTCCTAAAGCCCGCCCCTCGGTCACATGTCCACACCTCAGCCAATCACTGTGGCCAGGGAGGATGTCTGCTGATTGGCCAAAGTCAGGTCACGTGGCCCCTGTCTCCAGGGCAGCTCCGGAGTTGCCGGCTTGTTTCCAGGCTGCAGGCCGAGTGACGCCCGGGAGAGCAGGTTCAGGGGCAGGCCTCTGCATCCTCTGCCCTTCATTTTCTGGATGTAGTCGCACCCACAACACTGTCTTCTGTGGACACAGAATCTGTAACAGCATGTCTTCCCTCTCCCGCCACCTCCTTCCCAGGCCCCATTTCACCCAAACCAAAAAGGAGAAGGGTGTAATCTGGAATTTGGTCCCAGCTTCAGGGTTGTCCTTTTGTCCTGTCGTAACCAGTTACTCAGTCAACATTCACTGAGCACTTACATTGCCAGGGCCTCGCTAAGTCAGCTCGGGGACCAAGAAGGCCGATGACTTGATGCTCCTGAGGCTCTAGTGGGAGTGGACAGGCATATCAGGAAGACGGCTTTGGATGTGGAGGTCTCCAAGGTCACAGGACAACAGCCTAGCAGGAGAGACAGAAAACAAAAGGGGGAGAGCGCAAAGCCCAGGAACCCTACCTGGGTCATTAGTCTGTTGAACTCAGTACATTCTTCTCCAGGGATTCAATGTGGACACAGAGGCCCTGGCTGTGGTGGCTTGTCCTTGCAGACCCAGCTCAGACATCACCTCCTCCGTGAGACCCTGCTGGATCCTCACCCCTCCCCCAAGCCCCCCTGGGCTCTGTGGGGACCCCCCTCAGAGATCAAACTTCAATGATCTCTACAGCCTGTGCAGCTGGGTGAGGATGCTGGGCCACGTGCAGAAAGGGACTCAGAATGTGATGATGGACGAAGTCTGAATAAATGAAATGATCAAACCCTAAAAACAAACAATAAAAAGTAAAATGTAGCCGGGCGTTGTGGCGAACGCCTGTAGTCCCAGCTACTCCAGAGGCTGAGGCAAGAGAATCCCCTAAGCCCAGGAGGTTGCGGGCCACATAAAGTAAGACTCTGTCTCTAAAAAGAAAAAAAAAAAAAAAAAAGTAAAATAGAAGAGTTAAGCCTGGCAGCCAGGGATCAAGAAGTATTATCTTGGCTTGGCGCCTGTGGATCAGTGGGCTAAGGCGCCAGCCACGTACACCTGAGCTGGTGGGTTCCAATCCAGCCCGAACCCTCCAAACAACAATGACGGCTGCAACCAAAAAATGGCCTGGTGTTGTGGCAGGAGCCTGTAGTCCCAGCTACTTGGGAGGCAGAGGCAAGAGACTCGCTTGAGCCCTGGAATTGGAGGTTGCTGTGAGCTGTGATGCCACAGTACTCTATCCAGGGTGACAGCTTGAGGCTCTGTCTCAAAAAACAAACAAACAAAAAGAAGTACTATCTTCACATCATGAAGAGAGAACAGTTCAATAGGTCAACAGCTTTTAATACAGTTCAGTAAGACTTTATCTTGACCAAATTAGTAGAATTTTGATGAAGTTTACTGTATGGTTGAATTTAGTTGTTTTAATTTCCTGAGTGATAGTGGCTTTACACACACATTCATCTCCCTATCAACCTCATCCCTTCAGAGCTCTGCCTGAGTTTTGGTTCCAGAGCTGCTATTTGACTGGTGTTAGCTTATGTGACTTCAATCAGACATAATTCTGTTTAATGATATACCATAATAGCTAATGATTGTAGCACACATGAGATAGTTGAATAGTCTTTTTCATTTGAAATGAGAAACCCAAGCATCTCTTTAATACAGTGGCATAAGGGAAAGTGTTTGACCCTATCAATAAATTTTGGGTTTTAGCACAATTTTAATCAACTAGCAGATTTCTTCGTCTTCTCCATAGATGGAAATTTATGGATATTTTGAATGGTGTTAAAAATAATAATAGTGAATATTTATTGAAGTTTACTATGTGCCAGACATTTTTCTAAGGACTTTGTACAGGTATTAATTTATCATCTCAAAATGTTTTTCTATTGCTATGAATATTATTTTCATCTTACAAATGAAAAAACAGAGAAGTTGAAGGTCTTGTCCAAACCAGAGCAGGAACCCAGACATTCTGGCTTCATTGCCATGTTGCTAAGCACTTAACACTATTCTACCTTTCATTAAGCTTTTTAAATTTGTTTTGATGTTAGCAAACCTGAACACACACAGCACCACTACTGTGTTCAACAGCTGGAACAAATATTGAGTTTACACTCTTAGATTCAATTCCACCAAGAACCTAGATGATCAACAGAGTAGTGAAGTGATTTAATTATAAAGCCAGGGTATTTCGGAGGTGAGAGTTAATGGAGAGCCCTTTTGGATCTTACTTCATTCTTCCTAATTCTTAGCAACTGAATCAGCCTCTATAAAATAAATTTTCTTTTCTCATTGTAGAAATCCAACCTTATCATCCTATCTAGCTTATTGAGTAATTCCTAATACTAATAACATTCCTAATACTTTCAAGATGAAACTAAGATATTACAATAGTTTAAATGATCTCTGCTTCTAGTTTGATCGGCTGCTCCTTACTGCAGCAAAAGAAATCTTTGTTTCACTTCAGCCTCTATGTCATACCCCCAGAATAAAGGGCCAGTGGGTCAATGGCTCCCCGCTGCTTTGGTCAGTGGTTCTCAGATTTATATAAGAACTTATGGGGCAGAGCAAGATGGCAGCCGAGTAACAGCTTCCTTGCAGCTGGGCACAGTGAGACCGGGGAGAGAGGACTTCAGGCATCTCTGGCAGGCGGGATTTACCCAGGAACTTCCCCTTGGGGACACAGGGAGACAGCGTGAGGCTTCTGGACACCTGAGGAAGGCAAAAGCGGCGGAGACTGGAAAGGTCATCAAGCCACACGCAATAAAGATGGTTCCAGTCCATGAACCCCTGTATCACTCTCCCTCCGGAGAAACCCTAACTGCTCCCTTCTATCATCACCGATTCAGCAGGAAGCAGTTGGATCGAGTCTTCGCCCCTTTTCCCTAACAGCAGTTGGGGTTTCTACTCGGAGAGGGAGAATTGATGCAGGACATCTGGCACCCTAGCCAGCTCAGTGGAGCTGACGGACCTGCCGCCTCCTCCTTGGCGGTGTTGGTGCTGCAGCAGCCAGCTGAAGAGCCAGTGGGCTGGATGACAGGCAAGGAGGGGGACCTCCAACGCCCACCAGAGGCTCAAATAGCCAAAAAGGCTGGACAACTGCCGAGGAGACATCTGTGCCTTGGTGTTTCCTTCACTTTACACTTGGGACTAAATGTGGAACCCCCATTTCCTATGCCTAGGTCAATTTCATGTGAATTTCCTAGGCCTCAATTCCATGAATGGACTGTGTCCATTCATTGATACACTCATCCACCTTGCCACGGGTGGAAGCGACTGTATTCATTCGTTTCCTGGCCAAGGAACCCATATACCTATATATACCCTGAGGCTAGAGGCCTAGAGGAGGAGACGGGGAAAGACCAGGAGAGGAAAGGAGAGAGCATCTCTCTCCCCACTTGAAATCTCTCCCTCTACCAGGAGCTTTAGTGTTTTCTGTATTCTTTTCTGTAAATCAATTCTGTCTTACCACTGAGGGGTGGGGGTGGGGGAAATAATGTAATGAAGAACAATATAATACATGTATTTAAAAAAAAAAGAAAGAAAAGCACTGCAAGAGGATAAATTGATGAAGTAGTCTGAACAATTGCAAATAATAAGACTCAGTTAACTAATTTCTGCTTTCAAATTGAGGGTCATTTAGAGTCCAGGCTTTGAAAGAAGATGGGGAGAGGTACCCTTTGCACATCTACATCTATTGTTTCTCTTTGCACTTTTCATTCTTTCATAGAGATGAGTTTATGAACAACTTATTACAGCAGATTTACTGTATCTCAGGTTTTTTGTTATAGTAGTGTTGGATGTGCATCTCATTATATTGTTTCTTGGACTTTAAAATCAGGTAGATTTTTATTCTGACTTTCTGATATATTATTTAGATTTATAATTGAAAAATGATCCATCATCATTTTTGCAGCTATAGGGGAAAAATATTGAAAGAAATTTATTTGAGAACATAATATAAACAGTCCTAGCTTCTTAGAGTACCATGTTATTCAAACCTATTCCACATTGGAACTTGGTCCTAACTTTGCCCACTCCTCTGATGGCTGAGATTTCTAAATACTGTGGAATGCAAAGACTACCTGTATATTAATAAAAGAGTAAGAATAGAGGAGAATAGATTAAATATTTATACAAACCGTTTTTTTCTCAGCTAAACAAAGGTACTACAATATTAAGAATTTCATTAATACACTATCTTATATTAGTGAAGTAAAATGAAAAGATGTTACTTCTTCATGGGTTGGAAGACTTAATAAGGTTAAAATATTCATACTACCCTAAGTAACCTACAGATTCAGTGTAAGCACTGTCAAAATTTCAGTGCCATTCTTAGAAATTTTAAAAAATTATAATATTTATAGGAAATTACAAATAACATTGAATAGCCCAAGTAATCTTGAGCACAAAGAACAAAGGTGGAGGCATCATGCTACCTGATTTCAAAATATATTACAAAGGTATAGCAATTAAAACAGCATGGTACCAGAATAAAAACAGACACATTATTCAATGGCATGGGATAGTGAACCTGGAAGCAAACCCGTACATTTATAGTTAGCTAATTTTTGACAAAGTTTCCTAGAACACACACAGGGGGAAGAACAGTCTTTTTAGTAAATGGTATTGGAAACTGGCTCTTTCCTTGCTGAAGAAGAAATTGGTCCTTTATCTCATCCCCATACACAATCAACTCAGTGTATGAAAACTTTAGGGTAAGACATCATACTGCAAAATGACTGGGAGAAAGCACAGTAGAAAAGCTCCATGACATTCACCATATAAGACCACAAAAGACAAGCACTTTACATTTAAGGTTGCTTAATATTTTTAAAGTAGTTAAGGTATTTGCTTTGGAAAGAATGGCCTTTTCAAGGCCAAGCATGGTGGCTCATGCCTGTTATCCTAGTATACTGGGAAGCCAAGGCAGGTGGATCACCTGAGCTGAGGAGTTCAGACCATACTGAGCAAGAGCAGGACCCATCACTACTAAAAAAATAACTAAATAAATAACCATAAATTTATCAAAATAATTATTTCATTGTTACTAGCAAGGAAAACCACTGGTATAAAAGATACTGATACAAGAGTCAGGTGTATCTAACTTTGAAACTAGAAATGGGCCTGATAAACCTTACAGGCTCTAAATTAAACAAGAGACACCAGTGGATGTGAAAGGAGCTGTACTTGGTCTATGACAGCATCATTAGCTCTCTGTGCCTTTATAAACATGTGTTAGAGATTGGCCAAGGTTGCAAACTGACAGAGGAAATCATCACGTTGTGTTAAAAGTGGACGCCTAAGAAGATTTGGATCAGCAACATGCTGTATTTAGGGTTTAAAAGTATACACACAAACACAAAAAGACATACATATAGTATTTGGAATAAGCTATGGGTGCTGATTTTATTTATCTCCTCTATTAACTATAATTTAGGATAAACTACATAAGAGCTAAAAACCTTCCCAACATGGTTGTAAATCTTAAATTTGATGATATGTGTCAACTAATCCCATCGTCAATGCACGAGCACCTGTTGGGTGCACATGTACAGACACACTCGCACCACACACATGTAGTCTTAACAACACACTGTTTTCTAGGGAGAATTGAAAATAAAAGTCTTTCCAAATTTTGGAGTAGAAGGAAGCTGTCTTTTATTTCTAGCAATCAAAGTCTATTGTTGGTGTTTGTTACATATAGGCAATAAATCAGGAAAACCCAACCCAATTCCTCATTGTGACAATCGAATTTTCACTTCCCATGAAAATGCATGGGAAGATTAACAACTCCTTGATGTGAAGCTTCTCACCCCAAGGAATAATGTGTTTCTATATCATTCATATTGTAGCAGGAAAACCAACGTAGACAGAAGACTCCAGGCATCAGTTGATAGAGAAAGCGGTGAGTTTATTTCCAGCCAGGATACTCGGCGGACCAGTATCCTAAAAACTGAGCCCACCAACTTAATCTCTTGCCTTTCTTTTGTACATTTTTTTAGGGCTAGGGTGCATGTGAAAGTCGTGAAGGATGTAACAGACGTGACAAACGTGAAAGTCTTGGGACTCAAGGGCAGGTCAGGTTGGCCTGAGCCCTTGGTACCGGGCCGGCTACCAGTCTTCAAAGGCGAGGGAAGGTTAAGGAAGTTACTAGGTTACTGTCTAGGCCCAGCACATACCAAGGGAAGGGTATACAGATAACAAAGACATCTGCGGCAGTAGAGATAGGAGTGTTACAGACTGCTTGGCTAATGCTTAGACAGAGTGACCATGACAAATCTTTAGCTCTGCTTTTTCTCTCTTGCCTCAATATCAGTCCATCTTTCCAACCAGAGGTGACCCTTTTCCACCTGAACATAAGATTGTGGCAAGCAATAATTGTCATGATCGAGGAACTCATGCTTCAGTGATACTTGCTTATATCTTACCCTTAATAAAAATATATAGGAATGCATCACATAGTTGTTCAGATTTTGTTAAAACTGGAGAGATTCAGTTTTAAAGTTTTGTGGACATGTTAGAACAAAAATCTAAAAACAAGACCCCTAGAGTAAAAAAAAAAAAAAAAAAAAAAAAAAAAAAAAAAAAAAAAAAGCCATTTGGGAAGAAATGGTTCCTTTTAAGGGGGTTAAACACAAACGGAAAAAAGAAAAAAAAAAATT
>CAUYRH010079017.1:0-37586 GCA_963574655.1 Perodicticus potto
GAAGAGTAGAGAGAGGGAAGGAGCGAGGGGGGTGGAGTCTTGGTGTGTGCCACACCTTTTGGGGGCAAAACACGATTGTAAGAGGGACTTTACCCAACAAATGCAACCAGTGTAACATGGTTTCTTGTACCCTCAATGAATCCCCAACAATAAAGAAAAAAAAATCTTACTTTAAAACCAATAACAACACATAAATTGATACAGGGAGATATTGGTATCCAAATATGATTAAATTAATCAGCACATTTTTTTAAAAATTTGCTGAACAAATATGTGGGCCTGCTGCCTTTGAAGGCATCATCCGTATCATATGTCTTGTGATAACACAAATGGCAGGAAGGAGTCATAGGGTCAGTGTCAGAGAGTAGATTCCTGACCACAGGATAGCGTTATATCCTCTACCATCGCTTCTCTCAAGGGTGAAGAAATGTTACTGTTACTGAAATTTTAGCACTTATCCCTGAGGCCACGTCAGAAGAACGAGGAAAAGCAGTTGAAGAGAAGGAGAGTGAAGTTTATTAGTTTGCCGACAAATGAGGAGGTTGTGAAACTTCTGTCTTAAAGCTCCTGCATCCTGTTTCCCAGCAGAAGTACAGAGCTTTTTTTTTTTTAATTTTATTATTAAATCTCAGCTGGGTACATTAGTGCAATCAAGGGGTACAATGTGCTGTTTTCATATACAATCTGAAATGTTTTCATCAAACTGGTAAACATAGCCTTCATGGCATTTTCTTTGTTATTGTATGAAGACATTTATATTCTGCATTTAGTAAGTTTCGCCTGTACCCTAATAAGATGCACCGTAGGTGTGGTCCCACCAGTTACCCTCCCTTCACCCCAACCTTCCCCCTCTCCTCCCCTCCCTTGTCCCTTTCCCCATATTCTTGTGTTATAGTTGGGTCATAGTCTTCATATGAAACCTATAAATTAGCTTCATAGTAGGGCTATATACATTGGATACTTTTCTTCCATTCTCGAGATACTTTGCTAAGAAGAATATGTTCCAGCTCCATCCATGTAAACATGAAAGAGGTAAAGTCTCCATCTTTCTTTAAGGCTGCATAATATTCCATGGTATACATGTACCACATTTATTAATCCATTCATGGGTCGATGGGCACTGGACTTCTTCCATGGCTTAGCAATTATGAATTGGGCTGCAGTAAACATTCAGAAGTACAGAGCTTTTATAGAGGATGGTTCTGATGCATTCCATCTTTGGCTAAGACAGTCTTGTGACCTCTGCTGTATTCATGCTATTGCCGATGGCGTGAAGAACAAAGGGCTCCTCTGCCCCTCCCATCCACTGGCCTGAGAAAGGGTTGTAGGTTTTAGTTCTCAAAAAGAGTAAAGGTGTTTTGAAGAGACGGAAAACATTTTCCCCCTTTTATTAGGCCATTTTCTCTGTTACTAAATGTTTGGTTAATACACACAGATGACTGTTATATAAAATTAGAAATCAAAGCCGAGAAGAAAATATGATAAATCACTCATAATCCTACCACTTGCAGAAGTATTTCCTGCTACATTTATTATGTGTGATTTTGTAAACATCTAATTATCTTATAAATTTATGACATACAAATATTTATATTTTATTTTAAGGATTTATTATAGAGTATCATTCTCTAATTATTGAATGCTTGAGATATCTGATGACTACATTAAGAAAAGCTCTGAGAATGGTGTCTGCCAAATCAAATGATGAGCTTACATTAACAGTTTATTTCTCTTAAAAGATAAAATGAGGTATAGCCAACATAAGTTTACATTTGTCCTTTTTACAGAATAACATTTATAGTACTAGGTATTAATCTACTTTTAATCTTTATGAACTTAGAAGGTCAATTGTCTGCACATGTTTAATTTTTACACTTTCTAACACCTAAGCATTATAATTATTGCCATTTGCTGATAGAGAAACTAGGCTGTAAGGTATTAGATGGCTTGTCTCAGATTACACATAGGGAGACTTAGATGTGGGCCAGGTCTGCTTGGCAGAGACAGTCTTCCTAGACACTCTGCTCCTTGTTGAATATCAGTATCTGGTAGACAAGCATTTCCTTATCATACCTTAATTATTTGTTTTTTCGGGCATTTATTCTACAAAATAAATTTTCCACACCCTTCTCTCTCATCCTTATTATACATGCTACCTTATTTTTTGATGGGAAAAGCATTGTCATAACCTCAAGAGTTAAACCATTCAGCGGAGGCCATCTGAAAATGTGCTCGACTGCTTCAACGAGGCACTGTAGGCTCATAAGTAATTAGGGATCTTGGACATAGCTCTCCTAATGCAGTCTTAAGTAGTCCCACTCCTAGAAACCAATGTGGAGATTGAAGAATTTCACAGTGTGAGTACAAATCAGAGGTAGTACAGATGGATGGTAGTGCAGTAACGGATCAAATACTGTGCCAGCTACAAAGACACTTGGGTTCTAGCCGACTTGTTTCCTAGCCAACTTGTAGTTTGAAAGACCAGTCAAACTTACTCAGTTTCAGAATATATATCCGGGGTACTGCCAACAATTATATACACATTTTAAGAAAGGAAAAAACTGTATTAAAATTGTAATACTTAACTCATGTTTGACTTCTGCAATCATAAGAGATACAAGATAAAACATACGAGATAAATGTTATCAGTACATGTTGAGTATTGTAATATTAACACAGGGTTTTCCTTTCTTAAAATGGGGGTACTTTTTTTTGGAACTGTTTGTGTGTGTGTGCATACACACATATACTTTCATGATATTTTCCAAGATTTTTACAATAAAAATTTAAATGCATATTTGAGAAGAAATAGTGAGAAATATTAGTCATTTCCTTTTAGCAGCCGGGAAAAATCCAGAGACAAAGTTTAAATTAATAGTTTAATATTGTAACGCTTTTGCAAACTTCATCTTGACAATAAATGAGAACGGGAAGCCACCCCCTCCCATTGAAGGGAAATCATTCACTGTTAGGCATGAAACAGCCCAGCCCCGCTACCAAGTTACACTCAGCTATTTCAGATAAGATCCTTCTTGTCAAATTTCGCAATTTAAAATGCAGGTACTTTCATTTAATGAAGTTTGCCCATTAAATGTCATAGCTATCATTTGGTTTCAGTGTGGTTTGTAAAGTAGTAAAAGCAACCGTCGCACAGTTTTACTGTTTTTACAGGTTCACATAATGCGATACGTCGCAGAACACAGAATGATTAATTACTTCATTTATTCAGCCAGTCGCAGTACAGTTGAATACTATACTTGCATGACAAGGAAGCAAACAAAACTAAAACCTCCAACTCCACATCATTTTTACTGTTAATGGTAATACTTCATTATTATTTCAATTCTGTGTTAGAAAAGTTTTGGCTTAACAATGGCTTATTAACCACATAATAAAACATTAGATGATTAGTGAAAAAATGGAGGATTCTTAAAAGGAGGTGAAATTTTCTTCCTGAAATCTGAGGCTGACAGGAGTCTAGTCAAAAATTCACCAATATTTAGGCAGATATTGATACAGGAGTTGATATTTACTTTAAAGATCTGCCTCCCCTTCCAGTATTTAATAGTAAATGTCCATGGAGCCTCTGCTTGCATTTGGAGCATTGTTCCAGTCTCTGGAATGAGCAGGGTAAATATATGAGGCGGTCCCTGCTGCACAGGACTCACAGTCTAGCAGAACTGAGCAAATAAGCGTTTACTCTCTTTGAGCGCCTGGTATTGTTTTATGGTTAAACTAAGAAGCACTCGGCCTCCAGGGCTGGGGCTCCTGGGAGAAACCAAGAGTCAGAGGGTAAGAGAACACACATTTAGTGACTGTTCCCTTCTTTAAGCACTTCCTGTTCTATATTAGGTCATTAAATAAGTAATACCCGATTTTGAAGCAAAAGTTTATTATATGTTAAATAGGAAGCTGCACAGTTAATCAAAGTATGTGGCTGAATTATCGATAAAGTTTTGCCATTTTAACGGTAGCTTTTATGTGCCAGCCCTGAGGAAGCCTGCAGAAGGAGTGCTGATGAAATCACAAAAGGCATTTTCCACAGCTAGTGGAGCATTGAACGTTTCTCTTTGCAAGAAGTGGTCTAAAGCCTGGAAGAAGTGGTAGTCCGGTGGTGCAAGGTCTAATGAGCATGGTGGATGACCGAGTTCCCAAGTCCAGCCTCTGTAGTTTGTGCGACAGTCTTGTCATGCGAGAGGATTGGCCCGGCTCTGTGGACCAAACTCGGCTGCTTCATCGCGATCAGCCTCACCGTGTTGTCCAGCTGGTTGCAGTAGAACCTGCTGTAATCCATTGACCAGGTTTCATGTGTAGTGGATCATACCCGCACTGGACCACCAAACAGACACCGTTAGGTTTTTCTGATGAACATTTAATTTTAGACCATATTTTAGCACTTCATCTTTATCCAGCTATTGTGCCAAACGCTTGTGTTTGTCCAAAAGAATCCATTTTTCATCACACATAACAATATGGTATAGAAATGCTTTTTTGCCTTTATGTTGTGACAGCAAAGAAAGGCAAGCTTTGAGACAATTTCTTTTCTGGTGCTTGTTTTATTCATCCAGAACCTGTCTACCAAGCTTCTTTTTCTTGACAGTTTGTTTCAAATGGCCCAATATTTTTGGAATGGTTAAAGTCGAAGCTCGCTGCTTATTCACGTGTAGGTTGAGATGGATTTGCTTCCACTAAAGCTTTCAGCTCATCCTTATCCACCTTGATCTCAAGGTGCCTACATGGCTCATTTTTCAAGATTAAAATCACCAGAATTTTTCAAAACATTGACATAGTGTGTATTTATTAGCCACACCCTTCCCCGACACTTCATTGGTATTTTGAGCGGTTCCACGTTAGAACTCATGGTGAAATATAACACAAATTTTTGACTTAGCCATGGTTTCACAAAAATTGCTCTAAAAAATCAGTAGAAAGATAATCACAAGCCATAAGGTGCATTTGAAAGAATGAGTATGTGCCACCGTGATAAAAATGAACAGGAAGTGTCAAAGTGAAATGTTAACCGATGTCAACTGTTAAATGTTGTACTTTTAAGGAAAGCAGACATTTCATACATGGTAACCAAATATATTCCTCCATTCACGTAATGATTGCAAACATTCTCTGTGGTATGTGTTAGAGCTCTCATTTTAAAAATAAAGAGGAGATTCTAAAAAATAAATGAATTGCCCAAGATTATGCAGCTAATAAATGGAAGAGTCAAAGTTTGATTCTGAATTTTAGAGTTCTGATCCAAAGTTCATGCCCTGTTTTCTTGTATCATGCCAAACCTTGTGTGTTCTCTAGACACTGCGCCAGGCCCTGAGATGAGCTTCAGACAAGAAAGGCAGGATCCTTGACCTCGTGAAACTTACTAAGTAGTGAGGAAGACAGAGAAAAATAATTACATGAACAATTAGTATTTTCCAATTCCCTAATAAGTCTTTAAGGGATTATTCAGCCAGTGCTACCATTTGAAGTAAAGGAGGTCGTTCTTTAGTCTTCTTCCTTGACATGAAGAAGAGTTGATCTCACCTGCATTGAGAATGGGGAACAGGTCCACTCTTCCTAAACACATTGTGCCTCAGGGCATACTGAAATATCTGAATCCTTGTGAACATGTTACAATTAATGTGATCTTTATAATGTTGCATGTACTCTGAAGCCAAGTATTTAATGACTATGATTATGAAAATTCATGGTTCTGTTTTTATTAATTGACAAGAGGTATGTAATTTTGCTGAACATAAATTGATATAATTACAACCAGGAACAATGAAATGTGGAATTTTAGAGAGCTTCCAAACTTGGGTCGAATATTAGATTAACAATGGAGTTTCCTAATATTGAAAAAAAAATGTTCTTGTACTTCTCTTTTCCTAAGCCCACTACCTTTCCTAAGCCATGATAGCATGCCAGCAGGGACAGATTATTCTTAAATGATTGAACATCTATGTGTACCAATAAAATCTTATTATGGACACACTAATTTGAAGTCCATATATTTTTACATGCCACGAAGTATTAGATTTCTTTTGGTTTTTCAGCCTTTTAAAACTGGAAATTCTATTTCTTGCAAACTGACCCAACAAACACAGGTGGTGGGCCAGCTTTGGCCTTTGGGCTGTAGTTTGCTGACCTCAAGTAAAATTTGTAAATGTCTAGGCAGATTTTCAGACTTCTAGCCTATTAAAATTAAAATAGGCATTAAAATTTTTAAATGTCTAGGCAGATTCTAGCCTATTAAAATTAAAATTAATATTTTAATAGTTAAAATCGTAGCATCACCATCCCAAAAGTTTGTACGCACCTTCCCTGCTTTAGTATTCTAAAGCCTATCTAAACCTGAGGTAGGATACGTTACTTCATTTATGTATTCTTCATTAGTTGTGTTCTTACTAGAAAAAATATTTCATGTAGGCAGGAAGTTCTGCATCTTTCGTTTACTGCTGAATAATTAGCACTTATATAATAGTGCTTGGCAAATGGTAGGTGCTCAATAAATGGTTATCTATAGATACAGTTCTGGAGTTTAGAAGGACATATGAATTTGGAAGCCATTAATAATAAAAGGTCATGGTTGCTTGTATGTGATCATCATAGTGACATGATAGGTAGGGCAGAAAAAAGAGCTTTAGGTCAAGCCTTGAGGTGCTTCTATCTTTAGATGTCAAGTGGATGGGAAAAGGCCAAAAAGAACACAGGAACTGCTGGCAATGTTGGATAAAAAGTAGAATTAGGCCGGGAGCAGTGTCTCACGCCTGTAATCCTAGCACTCCGGGAGAGTGAGGCGGGTGGATTGCCTAAGCTAATGGGTTCAAGACCAGCCCGAGCAAGAGCAAGAGCAAGAGCAAGACCCTGTCTCTAAAAATAGCCGGGCATTGTGGCAGGTGCCTGTAGTCCCAGCTACTTGGGAGGCTGAGGCAAGAGAAGCACTTGAGCCCAAGAGTTTGAGGTTTCTATGAGCTATGACGCCATGGCACTCTACCAAGGGTGACAAAGTGAGACTCTGTCTCAAAAAAAAAATAAATAATAAATAATGTAGAATTATTTGACTTTATGGATGGTGAGAGAGAAAATGAACACCTGTCTTGAATCCTTAAAAAAATTATTAAATAAAATGTGAGAGTTTCCACTTAGATTTGACATTACAACATGGAGATTATTAATGGACTTGATAAAAGCATATTTATTAGAATAGTGAAAACAGGTGCAACATTGGAGTGAGGTGAGGAGTAATGTGAGGTAATTAAGACAGTGCGATTTTGTCATAGGAGTGATCAAGTAGACTTATAATAATGGCACAAGATAATGATTTTTAAAATAACTGCAAACATATATGGAGATTTATATGTGACAAAGATAGGAAAACGAAAGGGGAGAACATTTAATGAATGCTATTTGGTTTAGTATTTACCCATATGGGAAAAATTGATCAATCGATCTGAACTTTAAGAATTAAACATTAAGAACAATGACATTTTTTGTAAAAATGGAGAAAACAACTCTGTGGAACTACAGGATAGCCAAAGCCATCTTGAGAAAGAAAGACAAAGCTTGAGGTGTCACCCTTTCTGATTTCAAAATATATTGTGAATCCAAAATAATTAATACAGTATAGTACAGGGATAAAAACAGACATGTAGACTGGGACAGAATCGGAAGCCCCTGCATACACGTTCAAATAATCTTTGACAGAGTCTTCAAGAGTACACACCGGGGAAAGACTAGTCTCTTTAATAAATGGCCTTGGGAAAACTAGATATCCACATTTAAAAGGGTAAAATTGAACTCTTAAACCAAACACAAAAGTCGAAGTAAAAACTTAAATGTAAGACCTGAAGCTAAAACTACTAGAATAAAACTTGTTTATTATTTTTCATATTACATGGCTGGGTACCTTCCAGAAGGCCCTCATAAGTCTAATAAGGCCCGAAGTATGTAAGAAACTCCTTCAATTCAGTAGCAGAAAACCCCACAAATGACCTATTCATGAAAGGGCTAAGTACTTGAATAGACATTTCTCCAAAGGAGACATCCAAAAGTCCAACAGGTGTATCAGGTATGTTGCAAAGGTGCTGACATCACTGATCGTAAGGGCCAGGGGAAGAAATAGGGAAGTAAGAAGAGGGATATGCGAGGAGAGATTTTTTTTTTCCTGTAGTGATCAAAGCAGCCTGCTACTGGCATAGAAACAGAGACATAGACATATGCAACAGAATTAAGAATCTAGAGAAATCAGACTCCTATTACCACCCAATCTTTGACAGTCCAAAGAAAAGTTTACACTGGTCCCTATCCTGGGAGACCTGGATAGCTACGTGCGAGAGACTGCACCTGTCGCCACTGGGCCCCTTATCTTGAAGTATGGCCTTCCTCTTCCTTTACTACTAAGCTTCCAAGAAAAACATTCCTCTCCCAAGGCCTTGCTTTTGCCCAGAAGTGTGGCCTTCCTAAAACTGTTTCCCCTCAGTCCTAAGCACTCTCAAAACCATCGGACTGTACAATAGCACAGTCCTTGATCCACCAGGACTCAATCTGCTTTTAGTATTTCCCATTTAGGATAAAATGGTTCTTTCTGCTAGTGAACCCTGGTAGCGGTTGTCTGTCCTCCACTAATGATGGTGGTTAAAAAAAAATACAGCGCAAATAGTCATTAATAATATAATGATAGTGGAAGAGAAATCATAAAATACACACCAGACTTGTCAACCTGAAAGCGCACCCCTCACATAAAGCCCTGATGCAGAAGAACACTAATATAACACCCAATTCAGTTAAACATAGTGAAACAAGCAATTTAAAACATGAAAGCACTTCAGAAATCAGAAATCCAAAATGTAGCTATAGAAGAGAAATATACAAGGGTGATCAAGGCCAGAGATAAATGAAAGAAAAAATAAAAAAAAAAAGAAAGAAAAAGACAATCACGCAAAAACTGTAAGAATGAATATAGAGGATTAAAGGAAAGATTGAACAAATTAATTCAATTGAAATAGAAAGCAAGATATAAAAGATGCCAACAGAGAAGGCAGGCATGAATTTCCAATAGACATACAATTGGTGCACACCAAAACAGGACATAAAACAGAATGGAACTGATTTTTAAACTGCAATTCAGGAAAACATTTCTGAAACAAACAAAATAATCCCCCCCAATGATATACTTGGCCCCTTGTATGCCTGGGAAAATGGACCTGTTATTATTAACTCCAAGGTATGTCCTACAAGAACTATATGATTTTGAAGTACCATAAAGATCAGACAGAAAGACCTATCCATTTACAAAGAAAATCAGGTTGACATTAGACTTCTTCTTTGGTTTAAAGACAGGGTCTTTGACAGGCTGGTCTAAATCCTTAGGGCTGCAGCGTTGTGCTGCCTCAGCCTTCTGAGTATCTGGGACCATCTGTGGGAGCCAGTGCACCTGGCTGACATCAGATTCCTGATAGCAATATGCAAAGTGAAACAACAGGACAGCAACATTTTCCAGATCAAGAAAAAACTCTGAATCAAGAATTGCATATTTAAATACAGGAAGACCAGATTACCAACTACATATGTGTATGCTAATACACGGTATTGATAGGTTCTGAACTCCAAATTTTATCTTCTCAGCACAGTAAAATTTCTATAAACTGCTTAGTTTTACCACTTTTTGGCCAATGGTGCTTGAGAATCAGCGAATGCTTGTAGGGGGAAAGTATTTCAGACTCTTGCTTATGTCTCGACACCTTCTTCTCGTGGAGATATAGGTATTCAGTATTGATTGCCTTGGTAGCTATGAACTGCTGAATATTTTGCTCAGAGTCTCACTTCATCCTTTATAAATTAATAAATACATTCTGTAGGGGAAAATGAAATAGAATTTTATGCTCAGCTTAATGAATTTTTCTTCTCTTAAATCCTGGATATTTTTCTATCTGACGGAAGGAGTTATTTTTTGCATTCTTTGATGCTTCTTCCTCAATTTGTTGGTTTTTTTTTTTTTGTATTTTATCAATCTTTATAGTTGCTCTGAGTGAAAAGATAAGACATCTGGCTTCCATTGCTTTTAAATAAAAAAAAATTGGAGAGGATAATCAGCTGAGAGGGGGTTAGACGCAGGGTGGGAAGATTGAAGGAAAGGGAAAATGTGTGATATAGTCATATTGGCAAGTGGACGTGCAAATTTCAGGGAAATACAATAACATTTCTAGATATTGATGAATGCCACCTTTTAAGATTATATTCTTTATTTTAAAGTGAAACCATTCAGCAGAATTGTGTGACATTATCTAGCCAAAGGGTTAAGTCAAAGGTGGGATATTCAAAGGTAATATGATGGAAGAAGGATAAGTAAAGGTTATTTATGATGATGAACAGTAGAGACCTATGATGGACATTAAAAAGTGAAGACAGGTGGAGTGAGATGGATAATGGGAAAATGTTGGGGATGGTCAATGGTTTGAAATAACTCTTAACAAAGATAATAAACTGCTGCTAATAGAGAGTGCACGTGTATTTGTTTGGTGTTTAGGGGTATTTAATTCCACAATGATAATATTATTCATACCAGCAGGCTCTGACTGTTCTAATAAGGTAGCATAAAAATCTGTATCTCATATCAGGTGAATGTATGAGTTTTCCGATTCAGTTACTCTGAAATAGAAAAACTCTGGAAATGGTAAGCTAAGTGCAGAAAATGATTATATTTATTATGCTGGTGAGTAGGATAAAACCAAAAGTCAATTGAGAAGCAGAAATATCAAAAGACTAGGAAAGTTTTGGGGTAAGTGGCAGGTGGTCTTGTTGCTATAAATTGGTGAGGGTATTGTTGGGTAGGGTGAGCTCCACAAAAGGGGCCTGGGTCCCAGGTCTGAAGATTTTTCAGGAAGTATTTCCAAAAGGGTCAGGTGGAGTTGGGAGAGCCACAATGGACGGCATTCTGAGTTAGACCAAGGTTCTGTGGTCAAGTAAGTTGACCTGGGATACATTTCTGTCAATTGTCTCCATATCCAGAGCAATGCTGTGATAGAGAAAGAGCAAGAGAACTTTCAATTCACCCAGACCACGAATATGTCATTAACCTTTGTAAAATACAGATAATAGTGTCTACATTGTACAGTTTTTGTCAGGATTAAATTGTTGGTGTCATTTTCCATTTTTTTCAATGTCTGAACCAGTTGTACCTAAGAAAACAACCTTGGAATCCCTACTGAGCTGTGTTTGAACCTTGGGAGGGAGAAATTTGGTCTGTTATTCCACTAAAATGCTGGTTACTGTAATTTTTGGAGTATTTAAAGAACTGCTGACCATCCTAGGAATAGCGTCTGTTAAGTTACGTAGGCCTTTGGACTTTCCTGGAATATTGCTCATATTAGTACTAAAATAGTATAGTTATTTGTTTTCTGTAATATCTGACTCAATAAAGTAGGAGGTTCTGAAGGCAGTAGCTGAGTATAAATGGTCTTTGTCCAAATGACAGACCATACTTTTGGCATTCATACGTAAATCAAAGATCAAATGAAATGGCAAATGATGATAGAATTATTTGAGAGTTCTTTGAAAACCTCTGTGTACTTAAGGAAGGAGTTATTTTTTTTGCATTCTTTGATGCCTCTTCCTCAATTTGCTAGATTATGTAAAATTTTCAAATGTAATATATATAAAGGATTAATTAAAGGGGAAAATAATAACAATATAAGTATTTTATTAAGTAAAAAACATCAACAAACTATCAAAGTGGAGTTTTCAATGCAGTTAAAGAGTGTTTTGGACATTTAGGAGGATGAAACTGAAATGTTGTGTAGAGATCTCTGTTGTATTTCGCAGAGTTGTGAGTTGATTTCTCAGAGTTGTTTTTGGGCTGAAGCTCTTGGCTTTGCGTTAGAGGTTAATGGCTCAGGTCGGGGATTTGGCAGCCAGTCTTCCCTGGAACAGGAGGACAACCTGCAGTTGTCCCTGTTAAGAATCAACTATTAATGATGCTCCTGCCAAGCTGGGTCGTGGAAAGCCAGGGCACACAGACAGACTCCTGCTCAGGGGCTTCTGCAAGGGTTTTTGACTTTATGCAAAGGAAGACGTCATGAAAGTTTGTTGGTGGCCCTGAATGTAATAATGCCTTTATGAGTTGCTGTTGTTCCCTGAGCTCTGGTTTTTTGGAGCGCTATTTACCCCTTCCTCAGAGAGTCTCAAATGCAAAACTCACAGCTTTTAAAAAGCTTTTAACTGTAGATTCCCATGCAGTTGTAAAAAGTAACTTGGAGAGATTCTACAGACCATTCACCAAGTTTTCCCCAATGGTAGCGTCTTGCATAACCAAAAAAACCAATGACATCAATTGAAGTCATTAACCTTATACAGACATGTGCAGACTCCACAGTTTTACGTGTTCACTCTCCCCATGCCCCAGCGTAGATTCATGTGACTCACAGCAAAGTCAGGATGGGGAACACTTTTACCATATATTTTGCACTAGCCGCTTACAGCCGCAGCCACCTCCTGCCCTCCTTCAAAGACCTCACGACCACTGATCTAGCCTCAGTCTCTTTAGTTTTGTCATTTCATAAATGCTGTGCACACAGAACCACGCACAGGTCTTAGTTTGACTTTTTTCCTGTGTAGTATAATTCCCTGGGGACCCATCCAAGTTGATGCAAATATCAGTAGTTTGTTTGTACTGCTGAGAAGTATTCCATGGGTAGATGTACCATGATTTGTTCAACCCTTCGCCTCTGGAAGGGAGTTTGTGTTGTTCCCAGTGTTGGACTGTTATGTGCAGAGCTGCTGTAAACGTTAAGGGGTAGGTCTCTGCGCAGCATGAAGGCTCACGTCTTCGAGTAAATGCCCAGGAATGCAATTGCTGCTTCACATGGTAAACACATTTATTTTTGCATATATTCTCAAAATCTTTTGAAGAATGGTTGTACCATTTTGTATACCCATCAACAAGACATCAGAGACTCAGTTTCTCCTCCTCATCACCATCATTTGGGGTTATCACTATTTTTTTTTTTTTTAATTTTAAGAGAGCTGTGTATCACGTTCTGTGTTTAACTTGCATTTCCCTAATGGTTACTAATGGTAGGCACATTCTCATGTGCTTATTTTTTAATCTGTATTTTCTTTTCAGTGAAACATTTGTTTTTGTCTTTGGCCTATTTTGTTATTAAGTTTTTAAATGTTGAGTTTTGAGAGTCCTTATACATTTTATTTTTTTATTTTAGTTTTTATTTATTTTTTGAGACAGAGTCTCATTCTGTCACCCTGTGTAGAGTGCTGCGGCATCATAGTTCACAGCAACCTCAAACTCCAAGGCTCAAGCGATCCTTCTGCTGTAGACCCCTGAGTAGCTGGGACTCCAGGTACCCAACATACCTCGCTAGTTTTTCCATTTTTACTAGAGACAGGGTCTTGCTCTTGGTCCCCAACTCCTGAGCTCAAGCGATCCTCCCACCTCGGCCTCCCAGAGTGCTAGGATTACAGGTGTGAGCTCTGTCTCTTGTCTTAAAAGTTTCTTCATTTTACTTTTTTATACACAAGCCCTGGATGCAGTTTGAGTTAAGTTTTGTATAAGGTGTGAGGTTTAGTTTGAAGTTTGGCCTTTTTTTTTCCTTTTTGGTAAATTCTATCCAATATCTCCAGCACCATTTGTTATCTCTCCTCCACTGAATTGAATTTGCACCTTCATAAAACATCAGTTGAGCACATTTCCGCGTCTATTTCTGGCTTTTCCATTCTGTTCCATTGATCTGTGCGTCTGTTCCTCCGCCAACACTGCACCACCCACGGCCTTGATTACTGTAGCTAAAGGGTCTGTCACAACATCGGGTAGGATGAGTCTTCCTACTTTGTTCTTTTCCAATGGTCTGAGTTGTTCTAGGTCTTGTGCCTTCACATGCGAATTTTGGACTAAACTTATCTATATCTACAAAAATCCTTTCTGAGACTTTGTAATTATTGCACTAAATGTACAGATTAATGTAGAGAGCATTTACAGGGGTTGGGGTTGGGGTTAGGGGTAGGGTTAGGGATTGGGTTAGGGTAGGGGTAGGGTTGGGTTAGGGGTAGGGGTAGGATTAGGGGTTGGGATAGGGTTGGGGTAGGGGTTGGGTTAGGGGTAGGGGAAGGATTAGGGATTGGATTAGGGTAGGGGTAGGATTGGGTTAGGGTAGGGGTAGGGTTGGGTTAGGGGTAGGGTTAGGGATTGGGTTAGGGTAGGGGTAGGATTGGGTTAGGGTAGGGGTAGGGTTTGGTTAGGGGTAGGGTTAGGGATTGGGATGGGGTAGGGGTAGGGGTTGGGTTAGGGGTAGGGGTAGCGTTGGGTTAGGGGTAGGGGTTGGGGTTGGGTTAGGGGTAGCATTGGGTTAGGGGTAGGGGTCTAACCCTACAACGCAGGGTCTTCTACTGTATTCACACGGTCTATTTCTTTGTTAAGTGTCCTTTGGTTTCTTAGCACCAGTAGTTCGTAATTATCAGATAAAATCCTGTCCCAGTTTTGTTACCTTTATACCTACGTATTTCGTTTTCTTTAGAGCCTGTGTAAATGGTATTGTGTTTTCAACTTTGATTTCCATATGGTCATTATTATTATTTTTTTTAGAGACAGAGTTCACTTTGTCGCCCTCAGTAGAGTGCTGTAGCATAATAGCTCACAGCAAACTCCAACTCCTGGGCTTTACGGGATTCTCTTGCCTCAGCCTCCTGAGTAGCTGGGACTATAGGCGCCCACCACAACTCCCTGCTATTTTTTTTGTTGTTGCAGTTGGGCAGGGGCTGGGCTTGAACCCGCCACCTTCGGTATATGGGGCCGGTGCCCTACTCACTGAGCCACAGGCGCTGCCCACCATATGGTCATTCTTATCTTTTAGCTTTTTGAATATTTCTTTGGCATCAGGCTGTCGTCCATTATTTTTCCCCAAGGTCTGCACACTCACCTCCAGCAGTGCTTCCATCAATCTGCTGTCTTTGATCTCCTGTGCACAGAAACTAGATTGTGCTTGTAGGATTTGGGACTCTTGTAGGATTCCTTGAGGGTTTCAGTGATGCTTGAGGGCCTCTTTTACATGTAAATCCTGCGTGCTCTCCAACAGTCTTTCTTTTTCTGCTTACGGATATTTTTACTCTTACATTCATGGCTCTTTTCTGCATGATAAAATTGTGACAAATTTGGCATCTGAATAAATATCTTTACTGACATGTCTCAGCCCGTAAGACATTGGTGACAAATACCAATGTAAATTATATATAAACTACAATTTAAGTTGGAGCTTATTTCCCTGAAGCTCATTTTAATAATGTCAACACAATATGCTATTTCAAAAAAGATGATAATTTGGTGTGTCTGAGATGTCGTAGAATACTAATGAGTCTTAAAGGCATTTTGTTAAACTTAAAAAATATATTTCCCCTGTGCTACTAAATAGGCTTGTGCAAATAAGAAAAGTTTGCTAATTTTTGGTCCTCAAACAGTATATAATTTTAGTCGCTATGACAGTGTATATATTAGTAAGCAAACAAATAGCTAGTGGTGTTCATTGTTCTGTTTGCAGGTCTGATTAACAAAATTGATACAAACTTAAACATTTAGTGATAGAAATGTATTAAGTGATGTCAGCTAGGAGAAGCTGCTTCTACCGTATGAGGCGAAGATAGAGGTTTCACAATCATAAAGTTAACCACACAATTATAAAATGGCCTAGTGTTCCCTTTGCCTTAGTGTGTGTGGAAACATTTCTAACTTCCAGCCTCTTTGAGCTGCCGCCTGTTATTTCCCTGGAAACTGGCTTCCTGCTGCAACCTGCTCGCACCTGCCTGTCATTTTAACTGTTTGTCTTTTCCTTGTGGTGAGTTAGGCGAGCAACCTGCATGCGGAAAATGGAAGCATTTTATTGTTATTATTTTTTATTAAATCATAGCTGTGTACATTAATGCAATCATGGGGTACAATGTGCTGGTTTCATATACAATCTGAAATATTTTCATCCAACTGGTTAACATAGCCTTCATGGCATTTTCTTACTCATTGTGTTCAGACATTATATTCTGTGTTTAGTGAGTTTCCCCTGTACCCTTCTAAGATGCACCGTAGGTGTGGCCCCGCCAGTTACCCTCCCTCCACCCATCCTCCCTTCTTCCCTCCCCTTTCTTGCCCCTTTCCCCAAATTCTTGTGCTATTATTGGGTTTTAGCCTTCATATGAAAGCTATAAACTAGTTTCATAGAAGGACTGAGTGCATTGGATACTTTTTCTTCCATTCTTGAGATACTTGGCTAAGGAGAATATGTTCCAGCTCCATCCATGGAAACACGAAAGAGGTAAAGTCTCCATCTTTCTTTAAGGCTGCATAAGATTCCATGGAGCATAAACCACAATTTATGGAAGCATTTTTTAATGCAACCTTCTACACATGTTCCACATATTAGGTCATTAAATATGAAATGTCTGATTTCAAATTAAAAAAGTTTAGCTAATTACATCTCAAACAGAAGCAATACAGTTAACCAAAGTACATGCCTAACATGTCGTCTTTTTTTTTTCTTTTTATTTCAGATTAATATGAGGGTACAAATGATTAGCTTACATTGTTTGCGTTTGTTAGGTAATGTTTAAGTTATAGTTGAGCCCTTCGCCCGGGGGGTGTGTAGTATACCCTTACGTTGTGCCAGTTAGGCGAGAGCTTACCAATCCACCTCCCTCCTCACCTGTCCTCTCTCCCTACCCCACTCATGCCCTCACCTGCATTGCTTTTGTTTTTCCTCACGTGGGGGTGTAGTTATTTATCTATTGGTTTCATGTTAGTATCGGATACATTGGATACTTGTTTTTCCATTTTTGTGATACTTTACTAAGAAGAATATGTTTCAGCCCCATCCAGATAAATACAAAAGATATAAAATCTCCATCTTTTTATGGCTGAATAGCATTCCATGGTACACATATACCACAGTTTGTTGATCCATTTGTGGGTTGATGGGCACTTAGGTTGCTTCCACAACTTGGCAATTGTGAGTTGAGCTACAATAAACATTCTCGTGCAAATGTCCTTCTGGCAAAATGATTTTTTTTTTCTTTTGGGTGTATATCTGGTTTGGATTGCAGGATCAAATGGAAGGTCTGCTGTTAGCTCTTTGAGGATTCTTCCTACTTCTTTCCATAGAGCCCTTCTTCCATTAGTTTGCACCAGCAGTGTAAAAGTGTTCCCTTGTCTCCACATCCACACCAGCTTCTGCAGCTGTGGGACTTTGTGATGTGGACCATTCTCACTGGGGTCAAGTGATATCTCAAGGTGGCTTTGATTGGCATTTCTCTGTTGATTAGGGACAATGAGCATTTTTTCCATGTGTTTATTGGCCATTAGTCTGTCTTCTTTAGCAAATGTTCTGTTCATGTCTCTTGCCCACTTATAAATGGGATTGTTTGCTCTTTGTTGATTATTTGAGTTCTCTGCATCAGCCTCTCATATTCATCAGCCTCTCGTATTTGTACCCGGCAAATATCTTCTCCCATTCTGAAAGCGGTCTTTATGTTTTAGTAACCTTTGTTGTGCAGAAGCTTTTTAGTTTGATCATGAAAATGATAAAAATCCTAGGAGAGTGTGTGAGAAAAACTCTTAATAACATTGTCCTGGGAAAAGATTTTAGGAAGAAAGCACCCTTGGCAATTGTAGCAACACCAAAAATAAATGAATGGGACGTGATCTAACCTGTCATCTTAATGGTAGCTGGTTTATATCAGCAGCAAAGAAGCCTGGAAAACAAGTAGCAATGAAATTGCAAAAGGTATTTCCACTTGTTGAGAATTGAATATTATTCCTTGCAGGAAGAGTTCCAAAGCCTGGAAGAAGAGGTTAGTCAGTTGGTGCGAGGTCTGGTGAATGTGGTGGATGACAGAGAGCGTCAAGTCCAGCTTCTGTAGTTTGAGCATCGTTGTTTGTGTGACAATATAGTCTTGCAAGAGAAATAGCCTGTCTCTATTGACGAAACTTGGCTGCTTAATTGTAAACATCCTTATCTTTTCATCCAGTAGACATGCTCTGTAATTGATTGAGAGGGGACACTGGGGCTGGACAGCCAAACAGACCCCATTAGCTTTATTTGAAGACTATTTGGTTTTGGATGGTGTTTCACCAATTCATCTTTATCCAATCATTGTGCCTAATGCTTTTGATTGTCCAAAAGAGTCCATTTTTCATCACATGTAACAATATGGTTTAGAAATGCTTCACTTTTCTCTTATGACAGCTAAGAAAGGCAAGTTTGAGATGATTTGTTTTCTGACGCTTGTCTTATTCTTCCGGAACCCACCTATCCAGTTGCTTTACTTTACCAGTTCGTTTCAAAGGGCCTAATATTGTTGGAATAGGAACATCAGCCCTTGCTGCTAATTCATGTGTAGGCTGAGATGTATTTGTTTCAGCTCATTATTATCCACCTTGGGCTCAGGTCACCCACATGGCTCATTTTTAAGATCAAAATCACCAGAATGGAACTTGCTAAGTGTTTGTTAGCCACATCCTTCCCCAACATTTGTTGAAATTTCAACTTGTCTTTACTGCATTGGTTCCATCATGGAACTCCTATGTATTTGAAAATGACACAAGTCTTTTACTTACCCATCGTGGCACAAAAATTGCTCTTAAAATGTTTTTGGGAGATGATCCCAAGTCAAAATATGTGTTTGGAAGAATGAGGGTATACCTTCCCCGCCCCCCCCCACCAAAAAAGGAAAGAAAATGAGTGTCCAAGTGAATAATCAGAGATACCAAGTGGTATTATGTACTTGGGTGGTATTATGTATTTGTATTACGGAGAAGTATTATGTACTTGGGTGATACATAATAGAGATAACATAATACTTAAAGAAATAAGACATTTCTTACTCAATAACTTAATATAATTGACACGCTACACCAGGACTTACTGAATAAAATTAGATGCCTCCTAAGATACTCTTTTCTATAAATGATGCAACTTAATTTTGACCAAATTTGCTTCCAGTGACTGGAAAAAGTGGCAGCCATAAAGAGAACAAAATAATGTTTTTTGCAGTAACTTGGATGGAAATGGAGATTATTTCACCTATTATCTTAAATGAAATATCTCAAGAATAGAAAAACAAATACATGTTCTCACTTATAAGTGGGAGCTAGATGAGGGATATGTATGATCATAAAGTGGTGTATGGATGTTGAAAACTAAAAAGTGGAGAGGTGGAAGGGGCGAGAAATACAAAGCTACCCATCAGGTATAACGTACACTCCCCTGGTGACGGGCACGCTGAAAGCCCTGACTTCATCAAGTTCATCCATGTAACAAAAAACCACCTATACCCATTACATTTTTTGAAATAAAAAAAAATCGTGCTGTACACCTTAAATACATACCTAAAAAAAAAGGACAGAAATGTGAAAACAGCAAAAGAAAGAGGTTCCTCACAAGCCACGGAAGCCCGGCGAGGCCGTTAGCAGATTCTCAGCAGGTCAGGAGAGAGTCGGATGACGTATTCAAAGTGCCGAAAGACAAGGAAACTGACCAGCCGAGATATCCTCAGGAGCGAAGGAGAGATACAAACTGGTAAAGACTTATTGATCACTTAGGTAATCTTTCTTATGAACGCTTCCATTCCTGTGCCTTTGAAAGTTTTTTTAAAAGTTTGCCTTTTTCTCGTTGGTACTTAAGTATACATATTTTTGATATAACTCCTTTATAGGGTATTATAGATATCTTATCTACTTTCAGTCTCAGGCTTACCTTTTCATTTTATTACCGTTAAAATTATATTTACTATGCATTATTTTGATTATATTTACTGGCGTCATTTCTTACGTTTTACTTGTGCATGAATCGCTGCCACAGAAATTTCAAAAGCATACTCACACATATAAATGTTTAAGTAACTATGCTTTTTAGCCCAATTCACTATTCTTTCAGAGCTAAATTCCTGAGGCAAACTTTACTTGTAGTGAAGAGTTTAATTTACCAGGAATCTCAAATATTGCGATCCTATTTCACCTATAAGTAATAACATCACAGGGTTTACTCAATAAAAACTTATTGATCTACTCTGATAAATGTCAGCTTCCTGGGAGAGTGAGGGCAAGATTTCTCTGTGCTCTGGGATAGATTTCTGATTTAAGTGGTCGTTTCCCACATACACACACTGACATGTACATAGTATGTGTGTATACACGGAAGCGTAGATACACCGTATCTATACTCTGAGTGTTAGAACTGTGAAAAAATGTTTCAATGTGATGTAAATTGCTCAGATGTCAGTATTTTGTTTTATCTCAGTTTTTTCTTTTGCCTAATAAGTTCTCATTCTTTTGAAGATAACTTTTCTAGCTGTTGTTTTATATATACTTGATTTTTAAGTCTTGAACTCATTCTAGAAAAAGTGTTACATGCCTCATTCCTAAAAATCACTATGGTCGCCTTTGAAGTTCTCCCGTTGGGAAGATCTGCACTGACACCAGCCCCTTAGTCCACTCTTCAGAGCAAGTTTAGAACTCCATTTTCTGGAATAGCCATCAGAGCTGTCACCATATTACCCTTGATGTACTGAATGTCATCAAAATGTCTTCCTTTATATAGTTTCTTTATCTTCAGATAAAGAAAAATTCCCTGGGGGCCAGATCAGGTGATTAGGGAGGGTGTTCCACTACAGTTATTTATTTGCTGGCTAAAAACTCCCTCACAGACGATGCCGTGTAAGCTGGTGCACTGTTGTGATGCCTGAGCCTTGAGTTGTTGAAAATTTTAGGTCATTTTTATCTAACTTTTTCACACAGCCTTTTTAGCAACTCCAAATGGTAAACTTGATTAATTGTCCAGTTGGTACAAATTCATGATGAATAATCCCTCACAGATCAAAAAGGTTAACAACATTGTTTTGACTCTTGATTTGGACTGATGGAGCTTTTTCGGTTTTGGAGAATTGGCTGATCCATTATGCACTTTAACACTTTGGTTCAGGTTGTATTGGTTTCCCGTGTTTCATCACTATGGCCCAAAACATCATCTTGCTTCTCCAAAATGTCTTGGCAAACTTCAACTCTGCTTTTCTTCTTCAGTGAGCTCCTTCAGGACCACTTTTGCACACACTTCTTAAGCCATGGTTTTCAGTTAAGATTTTTCTGTTTCTCTATTGATTTACTTGGTCTGCTGTGCTTCTCATAGTCAGCTGATGATTTTGTGCAGAAATTTGATGCACAAATTTGAAGAATTTTTGCAATGTTTCCATTGGTTCAAGGAGAAGCAATGAATTTTAACCTATAATCTTTTATTGGTTATAGCAGTGTTTCACTGCTACATATGAGCTTTTACTTTTAAATAATGAAAGCTGATCTGGTTTGGTTTGGTTTTATTACATCGGTCCTGGGTTGGTTTCCTGCGGTTTTGACACCTCCGCAGATTGTCAAATTGACATCCAGACAATGGCTCCCCCTACTGGGGTTGCCCTGAACTCTCTCCATCAGTGATACTTTCTCTCCCCTCAGAAAAATGTTTAATCCATTTGTGCACTCCTATTTTCTTCATGGCATTATCCCCATAAACTTGGACTAATTTCCCTGATTTCACTTCCACTCTCGCTAAGTTTAACAAGAAATTTAATGTTTGCTTGTTGCTCTAATTCAACCTCTCAACAGTTTTGTGATGGCCCACAAAACACACAACAAAAATGATGAGCACCATTCAGCAAGACATTGCCACACGTCAGCACTAACCCAGCTGGGGGACCCTGATCCACTGAGGTTAGGAAGCCTGAGTTGTTTGCATAGTGCTGCCAAAAAGGGCATGGTGACAAGTTCATGAAGTTAATTGTCAGACCTCATACAGAATCAGCTCTGGTGGTCTTCCAGAAAGAGTTCCAAAGTTGCTTTGAAGGGCAGACTCTGTGCTGGTGTCAGTCAGCATGTAGCGTCCCAAGGGGAGTCCTTTGAAGGTGACCCTAGTGATAATTCAGCAATGGAGTGTGTAGCACTTTTTCTAGGAATTTGCGAACTTAAGTTTCAGACTTTGAATATGAGACTACATACATGTATGCATACAAGAATATATAAACATGTGTTTGAGAATCTCTCTCTCTTTCCATGAATTAAAATTAAATTTCTGCAAAGAAATCTAACATACACACACACACATTCTTTTATACAACCAGATCTCAAATTCTCTTTGGAATTAGCTGTGATGTAAAAATAACCAACCCACATATTCTTTGCTTCCTTCAATACTCGTTATTTTTTTTATGACTGCCACTACCTTTACTTTACGGTTGGTGGTGTGTGTACGTGTGTATATACGTGTATACACACACATACATGTCCGCTGCACATTTACCTAGAATTGTAATTGTTGGGTCTTCGGGGATACGTATATTCAACTTCCGTCAGCATATCCAGGTAATCTTCCAAAGCAGTGATACCAGTTAATTTTCCTTCGTAGTGGATGAGGGACGCTCATTCTGTTAAAGTAGCTGGGAACGTCACTTTTTATGGGCAACTTTAAGAAGATCATGGCCAATAGAAAAAATATTAGCTTTACTTTTCTGGCTAGTCAAATATATTTAAAATATATTCCAATTTTAGAAATTCTTTTCACATGTGTGGAAAGGCATGTGTCCACATCGCTAGTCAAATATCTGCACGTTAAAAAGTACAGACATCAGACCGAGTCCAGAGTGCTTTGGAGACTCTGTATTTATCAGAGCCTTTCCTTTGGAAAGTTAGTAGCCCAAGACGTTTCCACCTTTAACAAGTTAAAAAAACGGTAACAACTGCTGTTTATGTCGTCAGTACTCACTTTATTACAAAACTAAGGTGGTGAAGGAGCTCATGGGATTGGTTCCATACATTTTTGTAACAAAAACCTTACTTTTAGGGCAGCACCTGTGGCTCAGTGGGTAGGGTGCCAGCCCCATATACTGAGGGTTGCGGGTTCAAACCCGGCCCGACAAAATGGCAACAACAACAAGAAATAGCCGGGCGTTGTGGCGGGCGCCTGTGGTCCCAGCTACTCGGGAGGCTGAGGCAGGAGAATCGCCTAAGCCCAGGAGGTCGCTGTGAGCTGTGTGATGCCACGGCACTCTACTGAGGGCGATAAAGTGAGACTCTGTCTCTACAAAATGAAACAAAACAACAACAAAAAAACCCCTTACTTTTGTGTATGAAGTATTTTCATAGGAAATTTATGTCTAAAGTGAAACCAATGAATTTTAACCTATAATCTTGTATTGGTTACTGCAGTGTTCCATTGCTAAATATGAACTTCTACTGTTAAATAATGGAAGCTAATTTGGTTTGGTTCGGTTTCATTACATCGGTCCTGGGTTAGTTCCCCAGAGGTCTTGACACCTGCACGGGTTGTCAGATTAACATCTAGACAATGGCTCCCCATTGCTTTGCATGACTGCCTGCTTATCCTTTTGTTTTTTTGTTTAATAAAAGAGAGCTTTCCTTTCTTCTCAGAAAATGAACGAAAATTAAATTTCTGCAAAGAAATCTAGTAGAGCTCTTTCTTCCCAGGAAGGATTATACAAAAGGTTTCATGTGCAAATGTCACTTGCCTAACTCCTTCCACTGATTTGCACTCCATTAATATCAATTCAGTAGGATTCATGAGGAGAGATTAATTAACAGTGCCTAGCATAATTGTATCAAAAGGAAGAGGGGTTTTGAAAAATGTCGGCGGTAGCTTGAATGCCCATCAAAATGTCATTAAGGCTTGTATTCCTTTGTCCTAACAAATAGAGGGATCATTCTCACTTACCAAGTGTTATTAAACATAGCTGACACTGTGTTGCTCCTGATGAAGGATTTTATAGATAACTAGTTTATCTTAGAGCAGTAAGATACCTCAAAAAGTTTATCTTAGAGCAGTAAGATACCTCAAAAAGAAGCTTCGTTTAGGCCACTACCTTCAGCCCCACTGTCTCCGTTCACATATTGGAGGTTTATTATAGATTGATTATAATAGAATTCCATCTGTGATCCCCACTAAGACTAAAGCTTCAGGCTTCTGCCTCAGTATGATATACAATTCTATTGTTGTTTCAGGTGAAATTGCCTTTTTTATTTCAAACACATATGGAAGATGTAAGAGAGAGATTATTACAAACTTGCAAGACACTCATTCACTGCTATTTAGAGTGTAATTTGGTACATCTTTTATGGGAAACGATTTAGCAACAGCTTTAAAGATGTTTTTATATCTTATCCATTAATTCCATTAATTTTAATTCTAAAAATCTCTGCTTAGACAATCTAAGTACAAGGGTATTTGTTGTAGCTTGATTTATGAAAGGGAAAACTGGAAATCTTGATATCCAATTATAAAGTAATGGTTAAATTAATTGTGTTGTAACTGTTTCATGAAATATTATACAAAGATTGCAATTATGTTTTTAAATCAGTATTTCATAGCATGGGAATTGATTACAATATAATATTGAGTGATTATAGAAAAAAATGAAACTTCACAGATTCAAGTGTTATAAAAATACTATATAACCTAAGTGTAAGTAATGGTAATGTCCCTTCCCTTTTTTATTTTGTACATTCTGTGTAATGAATATTAAAGTACATTTTTGAATGTATTCAAAGAGTGAATAAGAGGATAAAGCCTTCTTTCTTTGTGTCTTTTTAGTCAATCATTTCCTTTAGAGGATCTTGATTTAATTTCTTGATTTCTGTGTTAATTATCATATTTAGACTCCCTCTCTCTTCTTTTAAGGTTTTGTGACATTACTGCTGTCACCATGAGTGAACTTGATAGAGGAAGGGACCCAGGGAGAATGACATTTATCAAATGCTCACTTGAGGCTCATAACTAGTTTTCTTCCTTTTCCTATATACACAAAAACTTGTATTTCAAATAAGGTGACTTCCCCTTGGCAAATAGTAATGGTATATAAACGACTTATCGATGAAATCTCATGTCTTTGCCAACATATTCAAGTATGTAATACTTTTGTTGGAAATGGAAAGAAATTTCCTATAAAATCTAGGCTATTCCATGGGGGTGGTGATGGAGCATTAGTGGTTTCCTAATAAATAAACTAAAGAATTTATTAATTGGACCTTAATGATTTCAGAAATCAGCATTTATATCCTTGTAGTAAACGGAGAACTAGAAAATGTCGGGAAGTATCAGGGGCTAACTGGCTGAGATTCACTCAGGAGCGTAGCTTAATATAATAAACAGCTAGAACTCAGGAGTTTTGGGTTTTTCTGGTAATCTTTCGGGAGGACTGGATCAAACCATGTCACTTTTATCAGATACATTTGCCTTGTCTGTCACACAGGAAGTTGAGCTAGGAACAGTGATTTTCTTAAACTGTGCCTATTGGATGCTCCAGGGAAACAGGCATCGTACAAGTTTTTGGTTATCGATCTGGGGTTCCTGCAGAGTGCTGGGTACAAAACTGACACGTAGCCAGTGCTCAGTAGCTATTATTGAATGAATGACTGAGCCTTGCCTGGGAGTCTGTCTCCCCAGCAGAGCTTTTCCCAGCATAATTCTGCTTTTATCTATTCTATATTGGGCTTAAGGTAAGGTTTTATTTAAATAGAACTAAAGAATGATTTTACAGCTGAAAATAAAAGCTTGAAATCTCTGGTGATAATTCCATGTTACTATTTTGGGTTATTATTTAACAACCACCACAACAAATAGCAACACCCCTTACTCTCATTTTCATCTCCTGAAGGTTACTGAATTCTAGGAGAGAGCTGTGCACAGATAAGAAAGTGGTTACAGTAGAGCGAGGGATGGTGGCACTTTCACAGAGGAGCCGGAGATGCCCAAGAGAAGGGATGATGGGTATGCTACTTGAAAGGAAAGACAGGGGCAGCAGGTGCAAAGGCAGAGCTGTGAGAGAGCGTGGTGAGTTCAGAGTAGAGACAAACAACGGCAAGGCTGGAGCGCCGGGCAGAGAAAGTAAGACCCGAGCAGGTCCCCATCAAGAGCTTATGCCTGCGGTTGGGACTTTGGCTATCTTTGTGGGGAAGGAAAGCAAGGCTGCAGATATTTGTGGAAAGCAGAGATAACATGACATCTGTGTTTTGCTAAGAGTTCTCTATTTCACAGTGTTGAGGTTAAATTTTTGGAGCCTGAGAACCATCTGCTAATGTACCTCTTGACCTTGAGTTGAATAGATATCATAAATAATATCAAAGAGCTCTTCTGTGTCAGACCGTGGCCTGCAGAGTTGGTTCTGCAAAGTGATTTCCTTTTATACTTCCAGAGCTCTTCCAAAAGGAAAATGCATTTCTTATCTTAATGAAGAACCCAATTTATTAACATTCTAATGTGAAAAGGGGAGAAATGAACAATCTTGGAAACAAAGAAAAATCACTTTTAATATGAAAATTTTCTACTGAAATATAGTGTTTCTGTTTATAACAATGAGGCACCTATTAGGGAGCCCATCAACAATATATTGGATATGACATTCAAGGTAGAACACGTTGAAATTGGAACCTCTGGGCCAGGTGTGAGAGTTACCTTGAATGATCATTTTGTTCTAAAAACTAAATCTTGCCTTGGCTAAGATAGTTCTAAGTGCCTTCACTAAGAAGAGTAGCAAGATACTCAAACTTTGATGACATGAGCACTCTCTAAAGCATATTATCTGTCTTGGATGAAGAAGGAGTTTGCCACTGAGTCTGTTGATCTGTTTTAACTCTCAGTTTTAACTGGTCCTTTCATGGCATCTAAATATAAGTAGATGCCATCCATCAAAACAATGAATGAGTTAGTGGCATAAAAGAAGTGAAGTGAAAAAGAAAAAATGTATTCATAATGTAATAAAAAAATCCCCCTTCAATATGCCACTAAATAGAATATTGAAAATATTGGAAGATTTCATATATAGTGTGAATCCTGAAAGAAATAATTAGAAGGACATCAGATGAATGTCACCAGAATCAATTGAAACAGTGAAAGTCCCTTATCGTAAATGGATCAAAATAGAGCAATCCATTTTCCTATTATGCTAGTCAGTATAATGTTTATGCATGTATTTAAACTCTTTTTATTTTCTGTTTTTTTAGGGATAATTTAATTTCAACTTCAGAAAAAATATTAATCTTAACCAGCGCTTAAAATATTTTCAGGTTCATGCTGAAATATTTTCTTAATTTTTTCTGGAAACCTATCAAACAGCCCAGATTTCAGACAGGGAAGGAAAATGAAAAAGCAACTTGCTTTTGTAGAGAGCCAAAGCACCAGATAAACACGTGTTCAGTAGGGAAACCAAAAGCTAGTGTGTCCTGCTGTGTGCCAGGCTAAACTGGGCTAAATTCACACCCTTTCATGCAATTCCTACAATGAGCCTATGATATAAACACAATCATTATCCCTGTTTCACAGACGAGGTGTAGAGAATTAAATATGGTGTCCTAGTTTATAGAGGTAGTAAGCAATAGCTCTTACCCTATCCTTATGTCCTCTTGAGCCCGACTGTAATGTCACAAGTTAAAGACTGTCAGGCAGCATATGACCCTGCATCCCCCGGACATGCCACTGTCACAGCACTTTATTCATTGTTATAATTGTTCCTTTACTTGCCTGCGTCCTCTCCTCTGTGCTAGTTAGCTCCTCTATGGAAAGGCAGTGCCTCCTTTATCCTCCTAGTTCCAGGAATTTAACACAGTAACATGGCCCATCACAGAGGCTCACTCAGTGCCTGCGGAATGACTAATACTGTCCAAAGTTACTACAGGTTACTACATTAAAGAAAACACTACACTATAATGCAAAATAACTGACATGGAAGCAGAGCTCCCGTTGTTTTTAAAGCTCTATTAGTCAATCCCTTACCTCAAAGATGAGATGTTTCAGAAAGGCAGATGAAGGGATTGCTGGTGACTATAGGAATTTGAGGGGGTATTAAAAAATCCACAGAGATGATTGAGTGATATGAAATATATGCATGGTATTAGGAATGGTTAAGAGAAAGGATATCAAATGCATAATTTAATTAATGGTCTTTACATTCGTGATCAGCTTGTCTTTTCCACAGGGAAGCAGCCAGTTTTTCATTGATAGTGGGACCCTAAGTGAAAAGCAGAGTCTGGAATATTTTCAAGCCTTGGGTAATTTTTTAAAGCTGCAATGCAAATAGTAGTGGAGAGAAAAATACTTAATATTAAAATATTATACACTATAACTTAATGGGATAAAATCAATTTAGCTTTAGGTTGGAGGGATTTAAATCCTATCAAAGGAAAAAACTTTTCTGAGTGTAAGTAGTAGTTTACCAAAGCAGTTGGAAGAGGAAAATCCAAATGAGTGTGCACTTGCATTTTTAAAGGGGGCGGTCCTGAATTGTTCTATCACAGTTGGCTTAATGATGTTCTGATTAAATATGATGGTCTCATCCATTTAAATCTGGGTTTTTAATTGCCCTGTCAAAAAACTACATCCAGTAAAACTGTCTGTCTACCTGTTGCTCTCTAAGAATACTTTTACCGTTTGCTTCTTTTTCTAAAGGAAGTCTAAAGCTTGAGTTTTTCCCTCAGCAGTCTTGACGAGTCCAAGACTGGAATGAGCATGGATCGCCCTGCACAGTGATAGGCCCACTTTGCCAACACTGACATTTTCAGTTGCCAAAGTCTTGCAAAAGGGCAGTGAATACCCTTTTTCTTCCCTGGATGTAAACTCATTTGTAGAAGCAAACTCTCAGAGTGAAAAAAAAAAAGCAACATGAAGAATGGAGCTGTATTTACAGTGCCAACATGCCAAGTTGCCAGGGTGCTTTTGTTGACTTTGTTTTCTTATAGTTGGCTAATATGAATCGACCTTTGATAAGGACTAAAGTTCATAGTCCTGAATTTTTATTTAGTTATGACAAAATTCTGAAACATCTGCTAGTCTCCAATGAATGTCAATACTCTATTTCACTTGCTTCTTTGACAAAATGACTTTAACTGTTTTTCTGGTACTCTTCCTGACCTCCTCGAGACTGGGGAGAGCCATACTGTTTTCAAAGCATTTATTGCATACTGGATTGTATTTGGCCATGTGCTCATTAGCCCATCACCTCCTGGAGAGCTGAGCTGTGTCTTGTCAACTTTGCCTTGCCGGTACCCAGCACAGTATGTGGCACACCCTGTCATGGTCTAGAACTGTTTATTGGACTTTTCCCCCCACCCCTAAAGTGGCCCTTTGCTCTTTCCTTTTCACTGACACCATCTCTTACTTTCTTTAGGTCCTTTCCATCTGTCCCAAGGATATGAGAGCTGATATCTGTGTTCACCTAAACCGGAAGGTTTTTAATGAACATCCTGCCTTTCGACTGGCCAGCGATGGGTGTCTGCGCGCCTTGGCGGTAGAGTTCCAGACCATTCACTGTGCTCCTGGGGACCTCATTTACCACGCTGGAGAGAGTGTGGATGCCCTGTGCTTTGTGGTGTCAGGATCCTTAGAAGTCATCCAGGATGATGAGGTGGTGGCTATTTTAGGTACTGTGAACTTTTCTAATGTAGTAGCAAATGTGTAACAGTTTTAGAGACTTTGCTTCTCGGGTTTCTAAAGAGAAAATTCCTTTGGTAACTTTGGAAATTGGGTCACTAATGAGATGATGAGTCATAGTGAAAACTAATAATTCTACTTAAGCAAAGAACATTAGTATTGGTCACAGCCTAATGGGCTGAGTGCAGGTTTGATTAAACTCTCTTTGACCATAGTAAGACAGTACCTTTTAGACCAACGCTGGGCACAGCCTAAGGTCCCTTGTACAATATATGTCCCTTGGTACATGTGAAAGGTGCTTGTGTCAGGTTAGTAACCTGGGATTTTTGTCTCAGAGGGGCGACAGACAGAACACGTCTAATTCCACCCTTTCCTTTAGAGAGGAGACAAGCGAAGCCTGAAAAGTGTACTGACTCAGCTAGTTGGTAAACAAGTTAGGGCTTGACACAGTCTGTCTTGCTCTAAATCTTTCTGCCTCATCATGGTGGATAAGCGGTGTGCGGAAAATTAGGCGTTGGAGTGATGACAATATAAGTAAATTAAATTTAGAGTTATAAAGCTGATTCTATCCATATTTGTAAATCAGAAAAATTATTTGGCTCATAATAAGTTCATTCTAAAAGACCAAGTAGGTAGTTGTACTAATAACAATTCCAACAATAAAAAAGGTAGTGACAGTAGATGTAATTGACAAAATTTACAAAGTTTGCATATCTAGGGACAGGATAAGACATATCTTGGTAAAAAAATTTATTAAATGACCTTTTAGATCATTTTCTGTTCATATATCTGTAACAGGTTTATGAAATCTGTGTAGATATAAAAGGAAACAATAATGAGGTCAGGGGAGAATCATCCCTTGTTTTTTATCAGATAAAATAAGTTAGAATTGCAGGATGTCAACTTTATTTTGATAGCATTTTTCATGGCTTGTGTCTCATGAAAAATGAGCTCAATTTTTAAACTATTGGATTTTTAGCTACCGAAGTCAACCTATTGTAGCTTGAATGCCACTTATTCTTATAAATAAAAGATGGACTGATGGATTTTAGAAGCTGCAAAAGCAAAGTCCAACACGAAAGTGAAAAACTGATTTCAAAAATCACCATTACTTGAAAAAGACAGAAGAGATAGTTGAGAAGAAATAACCCTTCTTAGGGAAACAAGTTCCATAAAGATTTCGAGTTCTAGAAAATGCTTCAGGGTTGCAATGACTGAAGCACACACATACACACACATTGTCTGTAAGTCTTTCCTTATTTATAAATGATATTAGCAGTTAAAGTTCAATTTCTTCTAGGAACAATTTTTATATGTATATTTTTTTGCAAGAAAAAAACGATGACCCCGTAGAGTCGGTGCTATGGGTATGCTCACTGCCCGTGTGCCTGTCTGCTTTGTTTACTCAAGTATAAAGGAGTTAAATGTAATCCTTTACAAAAGGTGCACCATTTGGCCAGTGTGTATCCCCACAACAAACATTCTTGTTTGCTTAAAGAAGCTGAAATACACAAGCCCCCAGACAGATGTACTTTGATTTCCTGAGTGTTAATGTCAGTAGCAGGTGGGAAAAGCAAACATTGATTGAGTCACCTGGAAATGAAGACCATTGTGAATGATCATCTCAACCGTAGACCCATTGTCTTTTGCTTTGGCCCATTTTCTTCATTGTAGCTGGTAACTCCTTTTGTGAAAGAAGGTTGCAGAGAGCCCTGGGTAGAGTGCCCCTGGGCTGGGCCTGACACAACGGAATCATTTGCTCAGTGAGACAGACAAAAATGCATTTTCCTTTCATTTTAAAATAAAGTGGTAACTGCTTTTCCCCAATGACACAGTAAAAAAACGAACACAGAGCCCCTGGGGATGGGACCGGTCTCCTCATACACGTGTCACCTTTTATTATTGTGAGTGTGTGCTTTCTGCGCTCCCTCTTTCCAAAATCTTGGGATTCAGAGGTTTTTCATGTCTTGGCTTAATGAGTCAAATTATACGGATATGTCTCTGGCTACTTTTTCTCCTCTAGAAATGACTAGTTCAGCCAAGGCAATCTCGTTAGGATCGTTGTGCTTGTCTGGCCTTAAAGATGCCTTGGCGACGATTTAGGGACGGAGGAGGGAAGGGGCAGCTTGCCAGTGCCCGGCTGACACTCCACCACTGCCCATTTCCTTCACGTCCTCCTTTTTGTTCTGCCTCTCGTATGCATTTCTCGGCAGCTGGATTTTGAAATAATTGCAAGCTTAAAAACAGTTGCCAAACTTAGTAGGATGTCGAGTGTTTTATATACATCCCCTGCACAGACACCTGTTCTGCTTTCCTGAGCAAGTTGATTGGGTCTTCCGTGCACATCTCGGTAGGGTTTTCTTCTTGTCCTTAAAGGGAGAGCAGCCCGTGAAGGTATCCTGTTGCTCACGGGTTTTATCTTTCTCCTCGCATCTCTTGTAGTTTATGCTTTGTCGCCTCGTGTTGCTGTGTTATTTGGTGTACAGATGCGCAGTGTTCATGACTATCATAAGCACCCTGTCAACTGTACCCTTTTGGCAATGAAATGCACCCCTCTTTATCATTTTTAATGATTTTCGCTTTGAATCTTGGAAGGGTCACAGAGAAACAGAATTCCAACTTCCTTTACAGCTGAGGACACCTTGAGATAATGGGAACTTGCCTAAGTCAGTAGGATAGGAGCAAACGAGCAGACTCCGCTGTCTCTTAACACGGATTCGTGTGCCAGTGGAGAGGTAGAGAAGGGAAGGTTACTTCAAAATTAATTAGAATCTTTGAATCCCCAAACAGTGCAGGTTCATTCTTTTGGATCCTGGCCTCTGAACAGTCTCTTGATAGGTACGCAATTCTTTAGTGTGTCAAAGTGCTAAGGAGTTTAATGAATAAGTTCTGAAGCGTAACTAATTAATAGAAATACAAAAAATGTAGTCAACAAATAGCCTCCTTCTTTAACGCTGTAGGATGGCTTCGAGGCGGTTTTCTAAATAGGGCACCCGAATATAATTGCAGCTCTTGTCTTGTTCCAATTTGAAGTTCTTTCAGTTCTTACACCTCCACCTTTTCGACCTTCCCACTTTTTATAAAACACAAAGAATTCCAAATTAAGTTCATGATGCATGCATAATATTTTATAATCTTTACTGTCTTACTACTTTTTAGTTCCCACCCTATAATTACTCAATGTGAACAGATTTATTGGAATGGCTGAAATAGCCAGGTTACTTTTAAATATCCTGACAAGTATATTGTAGCTTTCAGAGACTACAAAAATGGCATTTCTCCACTAATAGACCTTGCTTCTAAGACATTTGTTTTGTTGTATTCACATTTTGTTATATTCACTTTTCTCTGTTTAATGATTGTTAGAATCATAGGGTGAGAGTTACTAAACTAAGACAATCTCTAGGTCTTTTAATTGCAACTTCCGTTCTCAAGACAACCATGTGTATTTATGTAGGGATTAAAGAGGGGTTAAATATTTTGTGGGGTAGCGGGAAAAGGGCATAAAGAAAAAAGAATTAAATGAATTTAATAATACAAGAAAAACAGTTCTCCGCACTTGGATTACGATTCTATTTTAATTAAAATTGGTTATTTAAAATCCATCTCTTTCGAACATTTGTACATTATCAAAAGAAACACATAGATTATGACTCTCAAAATTCAAAATCTGCTTCTGATTTTTATTCCAAAAGAAGGGAAAAACCTAAGTTGTGAATAAATATTTTACTATTTTGAGAATCCGTGAAAATGTGACATCTATGCTGTAGTTGAGTTTTTTTCCTGTATACTTGTTATTGGAGGCCAAGTGCTTCACACTAAATCTTTAAAGGGACTTTTCCCAAGTTCCAGAAATTTATTTTCTTTTGCATCCACATTTCTGTGTTTTTAGATGTGAAAAATGTTGGCTTGCTCAACATATAATGATGAGCTTAGTTAATTCAGATATTTTTGTAAAGAGCAAACCAGTTGTTTGCTGAAAAAGGAATACATGCTTGTCTTGTTTTAAACATTTTAAGTAGTTATTATACGATCATTTATCTATGGTTAAAATTACATATCATTAGAATTCCTTAACTAGCAGATTTTTTTTTTTTTAATAAAATATGTGTCTTTATAATCCTGGTACTGTAGACACAACCTCAAACTCTGTCCCCATATCCTTCTAAACTGTCTTGTTTGTTCTTTTTTTTTTTTTACACTTTGGTCAATTAGGAAAACTCAAAGTAACTATGTGAATACTCATATGCTCAGCTGTTTATTTTAAAGGTCCTCCCAAATCTGACCAACTGCTCTGTTAGCTGCACAGGGGCTGTGGGCCCTGCTTGGTCTTTCTTTTTTTTTCCATCAAATATTTATTTATTATTTATTTATTATTGTTGGGGATTCATTGAGGGTATAAGAAACCAGGTAACACTGATTGCATTTGTTAGGTAAAGACCATCTTTCAATCATGTCTTGCCCGGCAAAGGTGTGGCACACACCAAGACCCCACCCCCTCGCTCCTTCCCTCTCTCTGCTTTTCCTTTCCCCACCCCTCCCTCATTCTTTCTCTCTCTGCTCTCCTCTTCCCTCACCCCCACCGTGTCATTAATTGTCATTGATTGTCCTCATATCAAAATTGAGTACATGGGATTCATGCTTCTCCATTCTTGTGATGCTTTACTAAGAATAATGTGTTCCACTTCCGTCCAGGTTAATACAAAGGCTGTAAAGTCTCCATTTTTTTAATGACTGAATAGTATTCCATGGTGTACATACACCACAGTTTGTTAATCCATTCCTGGGTTGGTGGGCATTTAGGCTGTTTCCACATTTTGATAATTGTAAATTGAGCTGTAATAAACAGTCTAGTGCAGGTGTCATTATGATAAAAGGATTTTTTTCCTTCAGAGTAGATGCCCAGTAATGGGATTACAGGATCAAATGGGAGGTCTAGCCTGAGTTCTTTGAGGTTCTCCATGCTTCCTTCCAAAAAGATTGTATTAGTTTGCAGTCCCACCAGCAGTGTAAAAGTGTTCCCTCCTCTCCACATCCACGCCAGCATCTGTAGTTTTGAGATTTTGTGATGTGGGCCATTTTTGCTGGGGTTAGATGGTTTTGATATGCTTTTCTCTAATAATTAGGGATGATGAGCATTTTTTCATATGTTTGTTAGCCATTCGTCTGTCTTCTTTAGAGAAGGTTCTATTCATGTCTCTTGCCCATTTATATATGGCTTTTTGTTGGCTTTTTTCATGTGGATTAATTTCAGTTCTCTATAGATCCTAGTTATTAAGCTTTGGTCTGATTCAAAATATGCAAATATCCTTTCCCATTGTGTAGGTTGTCTATTTGCTTTGATTGTTGTCTCCTTAGCTGTACAGAAGCTTCGGAGTTTAATTAAATCCCATTTGTTTATTTTTGTTATTGTTGTAATTGCTATGGCAGCCTTCTTCATAATGTCTTTCCCCAGGCCAATATCTTCCAGTGTTTTTCCTAGGCTTTCTTTGAGGATTTTTATTGTTTCATGCCTTAAATTTAAGTCCTTTATCCATCTTGAATCAATTTTTGTGAGTGGGGAAAGGTATGGGTCCAGTTTTAGTCTTTTACATGTGGATATCCAGTTCTCTCAGCACCATTTATTGAATAGGGAGTCTTTCCCCCAAGTCTATGTTCTTATTTGGTTTATCGAAGATTAGGTGGTTCTAAGATGTTAGTTTCATTTCCTGGTTTTCTATTTGATTCCTAATGTCTATGTTTCCATTTTTGTGCCAGTACCATGCTGTCTTGACCACTATGGCTTTGTAGTATAGCCTAAAATTTGGTATGCTGATGCCCTGGGCTTTGTTTTTATTACTAAGAACTTCCTTATCTATATGGGATTTTTTCTGATTCCATACAAAATGCAGAATCACTTTTTCTAAGTCTAAAAAGCACAATGTTGGTATCTTAATAGGGATGTCATTGAATAGATAGATTGCTTTGGGAAATAGAGACATTTTAACAATGTTGATTTTTCCCATCCATGAGCATGGTATGTTCTTCTGTTTGTTAATATTCTCTGCTATTTCCTTTCTTAACATTTTATAATTTTCTTTATAAAGGCTTTTCACCTCCTTTGTTAGGTATATTCATAGGTATTTCATTTTCTTTGAAGCTATGGTGAAGGGAGTTGTGTCCTTAATTAGCCTCTCATCTTGACTGTTATTGGTGTGTACAAAGGCAATGGAGTTGTGGACATTGATTTTATATCTTGAAACATTACTGTATTTTTTAATGACTTCCAGGAGTCTTGTGGTTGAGTTTTTGGGGTTCTCTAAGTATAAGATTATATTGTCAGCAAAGAGAGAGAGTTTGACCTCCTCTGCTCCCATTTGGATGCCCTTTATTTCCTTGTCTTGCCTAATTGTATTGGCTAGCACTTCCAGCACTACGTTGAATAGTAATGGTGACAGAGGACAACCTTATCTGGTTCCAGTTCTAAGTGGAAAAGCTTTCAGTTTTATTCCATTCGGTAAAATATTAGCTGTGGGTTTGTCATAGATAGCTTCAATCAGTTTCAGAAATGTGCCACGTATGCCTATACTCTTCAGTGTTCTAATCAGAAAAGGATGCTGGATTTTATCAAATGCTTTTTATGCATCTATTGAGAGGATCATATGATCTTTGTTTTTGCTTCTGTTAATACGGTGGATAATGTTTATGGACTTGAATATGTTCAACCAGCCTTGCATCCCTGGGATGAAACCTACTTGATCATGATGTATTACTTTTTTGATGATAAGCTGTAATCTATTGGGTAGGATTTTGATGAGAATTTTTGCATCCATATTCATTCGTGCAGTTGGTCTGAAATTCTCCTTTTTAGTTGGGTCTTTTCCTGGTTTTGATATCAGGGTGATATTTGCTTCATAAAATGTGTTGGGGAAAATTCCTTCTTCCTCAATTTTTTGGAATAATTTCTGCAGTACAGGAATAAACTCTTCTTTGAAGGTTTGATAGAATTCTGTTGTGAAGCTATTTGGACCAGAGCATTTTTTTTTTGTTGGAAAACTTTTTGTTGTTTCTGTAATCTCAGTCCTTGAAATTGGTCTGTTTAGGATTTCTATTTCTTCCTGGCTAAGTCTAGGGAGACAGTCTGACTCCAAATATTGATCCCTTTCATTCACATCAAATTTCTGGGCATAGAGTTTCATGTAGTATTCAGAGATGATCTCTTGTATCTCTGTGGCATCAGTTGTAATTTCTCCCTTATCATTTCTGATTGAGGTTACTAGAGATTTTACTTTTTTATTTCTAGTTATTCTGGCCAAAGGTTTATCCATTTTATTTTATTTTTTCAACAAACCAACTCCTTGTTTCATTAATTTTCTGAATGACTCTTTTATTTTCAATTTCTTTGATCCTGATTTAATTTTGGATATTTCTTTTCTTCTGCTGGGTTTAGGCTTAGATTGTTCTTCTTTTTCCAATTCCATGAGATGGCTTGTGAGTTTATTGATGCGTTCTTTCTGTTTTTCGAATGTAGGCATCTAAAGCGATAAATTTTCTTCTCAGAACTGCTTTTATAGTACCCCACAGGTTTTGGTAGCTTGTGCCTTCATTGTTGTTTTGCTCAAGGAAGTTAATGATTTTCTCTTTAATTTCTGTCAACCAACTGTCATTCAACAGAAGGTTGTTTCATTTCCATGCCTTTGTGTGGGGTTGAACATTTTTGTTGGAGTTGAGTTCCACCTTTAGTGCCTTGTGGTTTGAGAAAATACAAGATAAAATTTAATTCTTTTGATTCTGTTGAGTTTTGTTTTGTGTCCTAGGATATGATCAATTCTGGAGAATGTTCCATGGGGTGGTGAGAAGAATGTATAATCTTTATCTTTGAGATGGAGTGTTCTGTATGCATCTATCAAGCACAGTTGTTCTAGGGTCTCATTTGACTCACTTATATCTTTTTTTAATTTCTGTTTAGAGGATCTGTCCAGCTCTGTAAGAGGAGTGTTAAAGTCCCCTGTTACTATGGTATTATAGGATATCATATTGCTCGGACTGAGTAAGGTGTGTTTCAAGAATCTGGGAGCATTTAAATTGGGTGCATAAATATTTAGAATTGAAACATCTTCTTGTTGTATTTTTCCCTTGACCAATATAAAGTGA
>CAUYRH010079019.1:0-10221 GCA_963574655.1 Perodicticus potto
GCCTGTAGTCCCAGCTACTTGGGAGGCGGAGGCAGGAGACTCGCTTAAGCCCAGGAATTGGAGGTTGCTGTGAGCTGGGATGCCACTGCACTCTATCCAGGGTGACAGCTTGAGGCTCTGTCTCAATAAAAAAAAAAAAAATAATAATAATAATAATAAAAATAGGCCCCCAAGTTATTTTTAGGACTCCTCATATGAAAAGCCACTGCTATTTTCCAAAAGGTTTCCATCAGTTTTAATCCTGCAATCGCATATCCTTTAATTCACAGCTTTGCCAGCAGTGCTATCAACTACCTTTTCTCTGCTGTCTAGCAGACATAATACCGCAAGCATGCTTTAAGCTTAAATTCACATTTTTTTCCCTATAATTACTCTGTGCAAACATTTTTTTTTTTTTGAGACAGAGCCTCAAGCTGTCATCCTGGATAGAGTGCCGTGGCATTACAGCTCACAGCAATCCCCAATTCCTGGGCTCAAGCAAGTCTCCGGCCTCCGCCTCCCAAGTAGCTGGGACAACAGGCACCTGCCACAACACCCGGCCATTTTTTGGTTGCAGCCATCATTGTTGTTTGGCAGGCCCGGGCTGGATTCGAACCCACCAACTCAGGTGTATGTGGCTGGCGCCTTAGCCCACTGAGCCACAGGCGCCAAGCCTGTGCAAACATTTTTGATGTTTAGAGTCTGTATTGTTTTATTGGGAACATCTCTGTTCATACCCTTCATCAGTTTATCCACTAGTTTACTTATAAAAGTGAATGAGCAATTGAATTGATTCTACTTAATACTGGTTTCTGTTTAAAAATTTATATCTCTTGAATAGTCTGGAATTAATTTTGATGAAAGATGTGGCTACTGATATCATGCCCAAATTGCTATATAGTTATACTAGCACCATGATTAAATATTTCTCCTTGCTGATTCATTTTGAATTGTCACTTAATTGATTAAAGTGAGTTTATAAAAAAGTTTATCAAGAGTGGGTGTACCCGGCTCGGCGCTGTGGCTTAACGGGCTAAGGCGCCAGCCATGTACTGAGCTGGTGGGTTTGAATCCAGCCCTGGCCCGCCAAACAACAATGACGGCTGCAACCAAAAAATGGCCAGGTGTTGTGCTGGGCGCCTGTAGTCCCAGCTACTTGGGAGGCGGAGGCAGGAGACTCGCTGGAGCACAGGAATTGGAGGTTGCTGTTAGCTGTGAAGTCACAGCACTCTATCCAGGGTGACAGCTTGAGGCTCTGTCTCAAAAAAAAAAAAAAAAAAGAGTGGGTGTACCTTATGTTGAAAGAATTTTCTATTTCTGTGGTTTTGCTGCATGTAGTAGAACTTTTTGGGGGGAAGTGAGTACAAACATTTAGTTAATGTTAATGGAATGGAGAAAGCACTGAATTAAATATGAGAAGACTTGCATTCTAGACCTAAATCTGCCTCAAACTTAATATACTTACTCAGGACTAGTGTCTTAACATCCCTTTTCTTTCCTTTTTCTTTTTTCTTTTGAGACAGAGTCTTACTCTGACACCCTGGGTACAGTGCTGTGGTGTAGTGGCTCACAGCAACTTCAAATGATCCTCTTGTCTCAGCCTCCCTAAGAGCTGGGACTACAGGCGCCTATCACAACAAAGCTATTTTTTTTTTTTTTGAGGGACAGGGTCTCACTCTTGCTCAGGCTGGTCTCCCAACTTGTGAGCTCAGGCAGTCCACTCGCCTCAACTTCCCAGAGTGCTAGGATTATAGGTATGAGCCACTGCACCTGGCCCCCCTTTGGTCAATTTTTTTTCTTTTTCTTTTTTTTTTTTTTTTTTTTTTGAGACAGTCTCAAGCTGTTGCCCTGGGTAGAGTGCCCTGGCATCACAGCTCACAGCAACCTCAAACTCTTGGGCTCAAGTGATTCTCTTGCCTCAGCCTCCCAAGTAGCTGGGACTACAGGCGCCCACTGCAACGCTATTTTTTAGTTGCAGTTGTCATTGCTGCTCAGCAGACCCAGGCAGGGTTCGAACCTGCCACCGTAGTGTATGTGGTCAGGGGCCCTTGCCAACTGAGCTACAAGCACTGCCTGGTCAATTTTTCATCTGCTCTATCTCCAGTTTGCTCCAGTGATCCTCCATCTCAATTAAGGTGGAGGGCAATGTCCTGTCCTCACAAGTACCAATGCCATCTAGCAGGCATCCTCCCCATTCCTCCAAATTCCTGACAACTTTAGTCCAGCTCACTGGGACTAAAGAGAAATACTTGGTTTCAGAATAACTTGAGAAATACTTGGTTTCAGGGCCTCTGCTCTTGCACGTTCTCTGCCTGTTAAATCCTCTCAATATCCACAATGCCCTCCCATCCTCCTTCAAGTCTTCTTCACTCAAAAGTCATTTTCTCAATGAGACTTTCACTGAAATGGCACCATTCTGTCTCCTCTCCACCAGCCCTTATCACCAATATGACACTGAATTTACTTGTTTACTGTTTCTCCTCTCTACTTGAAAGTTAGGTCTTCACTGCCTTATCTAGAGCATCTAAAAATAGTAACTGTCACACAGTAGGCGTTCAGTTAATACATGTTGAATGAATAACCAAACCTAACATGAGGCTGTCACACCAAATGGATTATCCATCCTTAAGGCCAGGCAGTGTGTTGCGCTTGGCCCAGATTCCTGGCATTATTGTCGCGAGAAGCCCAGAATTCACCTCAGGGTGCGAACTCACTTTGCTAGAATCCGCAGCGGCGGCCTCTGGTTCTCCCTCCTCATGAACCAGATCGAAAAGCTGGAAGCCAGAGGTTCCGGTGCCTTCTGGATTCCCCGACGCGTACTCAGACTCCAGGCAGCTAGACGTGGTCTCAAAGGATCTGTGACTGGAGACCACTCGGTAGCGGCCCTCCTGCTGTATCTGCCGAGCAGAAGTACGAAGATCGCGGCGGATACGCTGCTGGCTGCCGAGGGACGGGTGCAGAGTAGCCCGCAGAAGCGGCTGTATTGGCTCCTCCTGGGGGGCGGCAGAGAAGGGGGACCGGCGTAAGCAAGGGTTGGTAGAGGGTCAGGGATGCAGTTTTATCCTGGCTGCAGCCTAAGATTCCCCTCCCCATCAGCTCCATCCTCGTCCAATACCTGGGAGCGCACGGTGGCCACCAACTGGAAGATGTTATTCTCCGCCGCTCTCTCAAGACCCTCTGGCGTCTCCTGGATAGCCGAATCAGCCGCACTGCTCCGGAGGCGTTTACAGGCGAGCACAAGAGCCTCAGCAGGCTCCGCACTGCGCTTCCGCTTCACTCGCAGCACAGCGGTCTTGGCCGCCTCCATAGCGGCTGTCGCGGAGAACTGTGGGAACGCGCGGGGTGTGACGGGAGACTTCAAGTTCCGCCACCGGCCCCGCCGCCGGCACCCTCGGGGTGGGGGTGGGGTGAGGGTACGGCGTGGTCTCCCCCGTACTCCGGCTGCTACCTGATGGCTGTGACCTCGAAGGCAAAGAAAATGGTTCCCGCGGCCGGTGAGGCTCTGGGGGTGTTGGGGACGCTTTTGGAGTCTTGGGTTCAGCAGGCATCTGCTCCTCAGCCCCGTGGCTCTGGCTGAGGGTCCTGGCGTGGGCGTTCTCGGATGCCAAAGTATGCGTCCATTTGGGACTTTCAGGATCTTTTCAAGAGTCCGCGTGGGAGGGCTCAGAACGCCTTGGCGCACGGGGTTCCAGGGTGGCCGCGGCTTTGTGGTCCGTCCGAGTGCTTGTCGCTTGTGGGGCTGAGTCTTACTACTTGTGGCTAGCGCCTAGTGGCATCCACGTAGCCTCGGCCAGCAGAACTAGTATGGGGCTTCAACCATTGCACCTCTAAATGGGCCACGGTTCACTCACGGTTCACGGAATTGCTCATGGCTTGGCTTTCTCGCTCGCTATTTTGAGAACTGGAATCTAGTCTATTCCCTACACTAGTCAGAGTGGTCCTGCAGAAGCGTACACTTAGTATAGACATGCTTCGGCTTAAAATTGTTGGGTGGTTCCCACTGCGTTGAAAACAAAATCCAAACACCTTTCTGAAGCCGACAAGGCCCAGCTTGATTTGCAGAACCCCGCTCTTAATTTCCTATTATTTCTTCTGTTCAAAGTGCTTTAGTCGCTCAGGCTTTGAGCAGATTTTGCTTACCCAGTTAGTACTTTGTACCTTACGGCCTTTTCTTGAATAAAAACTACTCTCTCCCAACTTTTAACCTGGTCTGTCTTGCAGGCTTCAGATGCCACCACTTCAGTGTCCTTCCATAACCACGGTTTTCTGTTTTTATAAATCCCTGTGTATTTCCTTTCTTGCGTATTTATCTTTTCACAATGTCCTGTGTATTTCTCATATAGTTTGTAATTGTTTTGTTAATTAATTAATTAGAGACAGTTTGACTATGTCACCTAGGCTGGAGTGCAATGGCCTAATCATAGCTCACTGCATGCTGGAACTCCTGGACTCAGGATCCTTCTGAGTAGCTAAGAGTCTGTAATTGTTTATTTGATTCCCTCTCTTAAATTATAGTCTAAACTCTTGGGGGACAAGGACCTTCTCTGTCTTGTTTGTGGTGGTGCCCCCAGTCCTTATGTAGCTCCTGGCAAATAGAAGGTACTTAATGAAAACAAAAAATTTTTTTTGAAACAGAGTCTCATTCTGTCGCCCCAGGCTAAAGTATTGTGGCATCAGCCTAACTCAGGCATCCTCAAACTCAAGTGATCATCCTGCCTCTGCTGAAACTACAGGTAACCACCGCAAGGCCCAGCTAATATTTTAATTTTTAGTAGAGACAGGGTTTTGCTTTTGTTCAGGCTGGTCTTGAATTCCTGAGCTCAAGCCATCGTTCCACCTTGGCCTCCCAGAGTGCTAAGATTATAGGCATGAGGCATTGTGCTGGCCACTTAATGAATTTCTTTTTTTTTTTTTTTGTAGAGACAGAGTCTTACTTTATCACCTGTGGTGGAGTGCCGTGCCGTCACACAGATCACAGCAACCTCCAACTCCTGGGCTTTGGCAATTCTCTTGCCTCAGCCTCCCGAGTAGCTGGGACTATAGGCACCTGCCACAATGCCGGGCTATTTTTGTTTTTGCATTCAGCCGAGGCCAGGTTTGAACCTGCCACTCTCAGTCTATGGGGCCAGCGCCCTACTGATGAGCCACAGGCACCGCCCCACTTGATGAATTTTGAATGAGTCAATGAATAAATGAAAATGATTAATCAATGTGCATGATTGTCTACTAAATCTTTCTAATCTGATGAAGTACCTTATCCCCCCCAGCCTATCCATCTTATTTTTTTTTTTTTTTGAGACAGAAACTCGCTGTTTCACCCTTGGTAGAGTACTGTGGCATTAGTCACAGCTCACAGCAACCTCTAACTCTTGGGCTTAAGCGATTCTCTGGCCTCAGCCTCCCTGGTAGGTAGGACTATAGACACCAGCACCCGCTATAATACCAGGCTTTTTTTTTTGTTGTAGTTGTCATTGTTGTTTAGCTGGCCTCAGCTGGGTTTGCACCCGCCAGCCCCAGTGTATGTGGCTGGCGCTCTAACCACTGAGCCATGGGTGATGAGCGTCCTATCCATCTTTTAAGCCTTTCCTGAACATTGATATGGTCATTTCTTTCTTTCTTTCTTTCTTTTTTTTTTTTTTTTGTAGAGACAGAGTCTCATTTTATCGCCCTCGGTAGAGGGCCATGGTGTCACACAGCTCACAGCAACCTCCAACTCCTGGGCTTAGGTGATTCCCTTGTCTCAGCCTCCTTAGTAGCTGGGACTACAGGTGCCCGCCACAATGCCCGGCTATTTTTTTTGTTTTGCAGTTCAGCCGGGGCCAGGCTTGAACCCCCCCACCCTCCGTATATGGGACTGGCCCCCTACTCACTGAGTCACAGGCGCCACCCTATGTGGTCATTTCTATCTCTACTGTAGCATTTGCTAGACACATTTTTCTAAAGCACATTATTGATTCTGGTAGCTCTTTTTCTTTTGTTTAACGCAAAACTATTACCACCACTTTATTTTATCTAAGTCACTGAACAAATTCTAGCATTTAAAATTGTCTTCATCCTTCAAACTGTGATAGTTTATGTCTGGTAACTAGTTTTTTTTTTTTTTTTTTTTTTTGAGACAGCGCCTCAAGCTGTTGCCCTGGGTAGAGTGCTATGGCATCACAGCTCACAGCAACCTCCTACTCCTGGGCTCGAGCGATTCTCCTGCCTCAGCCTCCCAAGTAGCTGGGACCACAGGTGCCTGCCACAATGCCTGGCCATTTTTGGTTGCAGCCGTCATTGTTGTTTGGCGGGCCCGGGCTGGATTCGAACCTGCCAGCTCAGTTGTACGTGGCTGGCACCTTAGCCTGTTGAGCCACAGTCACCGAGCCCCAACCTGGCTATTTTTTGATTGTAGTTGTCATTATTTGACAGGCCCGGGCCGGTTTGAACCTGCCAGCTCTAGTGTATGTGGCTGGCACCCTAGCCGCTGAGCCTAAAAAATTAATTTTTTATTTTTTATTATTTATTTTGAGACAGAGCCTCAAGCTGTCCCCCTGGATAGAGTGCTGGGGCATCACAGCTCACAGCAACCTCCAATTCCTGGGCTCAAGCGAGTCTCTTTCCTCTGCCTCCCAAGTAGCTGGGACTACAGGCGCCCTTAGTCACTGAGCTACATACGCTGAGCCCATTGTTTTCATTTCTAAGGTAAAGTTTAAGTTGTAGTTGAGCCCTTCATCCAGGGGGCATGCTAATGCCCTTATAGTGTGTACATCAGGTGTGATCCTGCCAATCACCCTTCTTCCTCCCTCATTACTCAGGTCCAAAGGAAGGAGTGATTCTGGTAGTTCTTGATCCTCTGTCTTTGAAATAAGTATTAGTACATGAGATAAAGTGGATTAAAGCAGTGCTTTTCAAATTGCAGGTTTCAGCCCATAATTGGTGGGTTATGAAATCAGTTTACTGAATCATGATTAACAATTTAAAATGTGTGGGCGGTGCCTGTGGCTCAACGGAGTAGTGCGCTAGCCCCATATGTCAGAGGTGGTGGGTTCAAACCCAGCCCTGGCCAAAAAAAAAAAAAATTTTAAATGTGAAAAATGAAGCTGGACACAGAGGTGCGCACTTATAATCCTAGGTGCTTGGGAAGCTGAGGTAGGAGGATCTAGTCCTAGGAGTTTGAGGCTATAGTATGTACACTATGATTGTGCTTGTGAATACCCGCTATATTCCAGCCTGGAAAATAGTGAGACACCATCTTTAAAAGAAAAAACAATGAAATAGAACTTATCAGAGAGTATCAGGAGTCTAGGTATTGTGAAACTTCTGGTTATATGTGCATGTGCAGGTGTGTTGAGTCTCATTGTAAATTATATTTCTTACTGGGTTGTCAGAAAGTTTGAAAACTGGGCAGGGATGAGAACCTGCAGCATAGAGGCCACACATGGCCTTCTAGATCTTTGAGTGCAATCTTTTGACTGAATCCAAATTTTATAGAACAAATCCCCCCCTTTTTTTTTCTTTTTGAGACAGAGTCTCACTTTGTTGCCCTTGGTAGAGTGCTGTGGCGTCATAACTCACAACAACCTCAAACTCTTGGGCTCAAGCAATTCTCAGCCTCCCAAGTAGCTGGGACTACAGGCGTCTGCCACCAACGCCTGGCTGAGAACAAATTCTTTTGATAAAGGGATTTGTTCTGTGAAGATTGGATTCAACTGAAGGACTGCACTTGGAGATCTGGGGAGCCACATGTGCCCTTGAGGCCACAGGTTCCCCATGAACTAGGATTTTAAAAGTAGACTTTACATAGGGTGTACAGGCTCGTGTCTATAATCCTAGCACTTTGGGAGGCTGAGGTGAGTGGATTGCTTGAGCTCAGGAGTTTAAGGCCAGCCTAAGCAAAGTGAGACCCTGTCCCTGCTAAAAATAGAAAAACTAGCCATGTTGTGGTGGGCACATAAAGTCCCAGCTACTCAGGAGGCTTAGACAAGTGTATCTCTTGAGGCCAAGAGTTTGAGATTCCTAAGAGCTATGACACCTTGGCACTCTACCCAGGGCAGCTGAGTGTCACCTGACTCAAAAAAAAAAAAAGTAAAGTTTAACAAAAGGACAAATTTACCACTTTGAACCAGGCCAGTGACTACCTGAGTCTTTTCAGAGAAGATTGTTTCTCATCTTCTTATATAAGCATTCCCTATTTACTTAGTCTAGGTAACTTTAAAAGAAAGTTAAAAAAAAAACCAAACTGGCTAATAAAATGCCTGAGGAATGTTTAGGAAACTGTGGTATAGGAATTTTTCCTAAAAATTTTCTGAAGATGCCCCCGTGACCAATGTTAAACAAGAAAAGGAAGTGGGGGCGGTGGCGCCTGTGGCTCAGAGGAGTAGGGCGCTGGCCCCATATACCAGAGGTGGCAGGTTCAAACCTGGCCTCGGCTAAAAACTGCAAAAAAAAGAAGAAAAGAAAAGGGAGAGGAATGTGTAACTCCTGTTGCTTTCTGAATGGTAAGAGGAACAAACACTGGGAGAGCCGATTCCTTCTGAGGAGTGCCTTCAGACATTGAGCTGTTGTGTTTCTCTGCCTCTCAGAAATAGATCTTTGGGGAAACAGACCATGTAAGACATGAATCTGGGAGGCCAGGCATGGTGGTTCACTCCTGTAATTCCAGAATTTTGGGAGGCCTAGGTGGGTGGATGGCTTGAGCTCAGGAGTTCAAGACCAGCCTGAACAACAGTGAGACCCTGTCTGTACTAAAAATAGAAAAACTAGCTGGGGTTTGTGGCAGGTACCTGTAGTCCCAGCTACTCAGTAGGCTGAGGTGAAAGGCCAAGAGTTTGAGGTTGCTGTGAGCTGTGACACATTACTCTATCCAGGATGACAGAGTAAGATTCCATCTCAGAAAAAAAAAGACATGAATCTGGTGAGTTTTTTATTTGAAGCAAATTTATTTTAGATATAGAGAAACATTTTGTAAAATTGCTTTTAAATTTAATTTCTGCCAGTTGTGATGGCTCACTCCTGCAATCCTAGCACTGTGGGAGTCCAAGACAGGAGGATCACTTGAGGTCAGGAATTTGCGACCATCATGAGCAAGGCTGAGAACTCCATGTCTACTAGAATTAGAAGAAATTAGCAGGCATGGTGGTGCAGACCTGTAGCCTCAGCTACTGAGGCAGGGGGATTGCTTGAGCTTGGGATTTTGAGATTGCAGTGAGCTATGATGATACCTATACACTCTTTCTGGGGCAACAGAGCAAGACTCTGTCTTAAAAAAAAATTAATAGAATAATTGAATAGATGAGAGGTAATTGCTATAAAAAAATAGTAAAGCAGAAAGAATGCTATTATTAGCCATGCGTGGTGGCACCTGCTTGTAGTCCCAGCCGCTCAGGAGGCTGAGGTGGGAGGATCACTTGAGCCTAGGAGTTTGAATCCAGCCTGAGTAACATAGTGAAACCCTGTGTTCCCATCATGCAATTGAAGGAAAAAAAACAATAATGTTGCTTATGAAGTTGGCTGTGTGATCCTCCTTGATCTCATCACTTTCCGCCCATCCCTCTTGGAAGTAACCACTGTCCTAATCCCCTGTTATGCTTTTTAGTGTGACCCCTGAAGTATGTATTGTTCTGTTTTGCATGATTATAGATTTTGTATAGAGTCAAATCGTATGTGTTCTGTGATTTACTAGTTTTGCTCATCAATATATTCCTGGGATTATCCATGTTTGTGTATGGTGGTGGTTATTATGGTTTAGATCAGCGGTTATCAACCTTTGGGTTGTGACCCCTTTTTAACAATGAAAATACATTGCGGCATTAGGAAGGTTGAGAACCACTGGTTTAGATGAAGGTTTTTCTGGTTTGACTTGTTCTTTTTTTTTTTTTTAAGACAGAGCCTCAAGCTGTCACTATGGATAGAGTGCTATGGCATCACAGCTCACAGCACCCTCCAATTCTTGGGCTCAAGCGAGTCTCTTGCCTCTGCCTCCCAAGTAGCTGGGACTACAGGCACCCGCCGCAACGCCAGGACATTTTTTTTTTTGGTTGCAGCCGTCATTGTTGTTTGGCGGGCCCAGGCTGGATTCGAACCCGCCAACTCAGGTGTACATGGCTGGCACCTTAGCCTGTTGAGCCACAGGTGCCGAGCCAGTTTGACTTGTTCTATCTTTGTGTTTTTCCTTGAGCTGGATGTTCAGTGTGCTGAGGCAGTATTGGTGGCATTTCTTTTTTTTATTTTTTGAGACAGAGTCATACTTTGTTGCCCTGG
>CAUYRH010079020.1:0-10727 GCA_963574655.1 Perodicticus potto
AATGCTGAATGAGATAAGTCAGATTTCCTATAAAAGAGACCAGTTAATATTTGTACATAAACCACAGAAATAACATAACAAACTATTTTAAAACTGTTTTTCTACTTAAAATATTGTTCAGTTTAGGACTTCTTAGCACATGTATGAAAACAGGTTAGCGCGCGGGGGGCGCCTGTGGCTCAGTGAGTAGGGCGCCGGCCCCCTATGCCGGAGGTGGAAGGTTCAAACCCAGCCCCGGCCAAAAAAAAAAAAACAGGTTAGCGCTGATAAAGTTTCTGATTTTCTTTTAGTTACCAGAGATGTTTGTTAAAAAAACAACAGAAATAGCACTCAGAAAAACAAAACATTGCTAAATACTAATATTTGATAAAGGTTGCTCTGTATTATTTGTTAATTTATACTTGTCCTGAAATGGGTGTAACGCCATAATGATAAAAGAATTAGAAAAACTCTATAAAAATCCCATAAATTTTTATTTTCCGGTGCAATTACCTCTTGTTATATAACTAGTAATTCATAACTGTAAGCAATGCATTTAAGGGAAATAAACTGGAATAAATTCTTCATAAATAAAACTTGGATTATTGAACACATAACCCTACTTAATATTAAAAATGAACTTATATGAATAAAGGAAAACCATCTTTTAAAAAATGCAATATTTTCTTGCTACAAGAATAGTTAGGCCAATGTGCCATTTGTAGAGTAGGCATTTGAATTAGTCTCTTATAATAATGTAATTTTAGAGAGGATCATGTGGTCCAAGTATCATGTTTTTTTGTAACCTGATAAACTAAGGCTCAGGGAAGTTAAATGACCCACCAATTGGTCTCCCAGTATGGGAAAAAAGGAGTTGGACTAGAACGCTCCCTCCCAAGGCCGCATCCAGTTCTCCTTCCCTGATCCCATGCTGCCTTTCAGAGCGCAGCACGTCAGCGCAGATGTGCTTTACTGACTCACATCACTCAAGGTTGGAAGACAGTGGGTGTTTTGGAAGGTAAAGTTGTTGCTGTAGGCTCTTTGTGGTAACATGTCCTTCCTGATTGGATTCATCAGGAAAGATAATAGTGAAAAAATACAAAAAGTTAATCACTACTTAACCATGAGGCTGACATTGACAGATTGATTCTGGCTTATCCTTAGTTCAGGGTCAGAGAAAACATGATTTTACCCTATAACCGGGTAACCTGTTTACTCAAGAAACTACGAAGAGCTATAGGGGCCAGGGCTGAAGGATTGGAATTGGGATTTAGTCCTCCACCTGGCTTTTCTCTCTGGGTCTTAGCTTAGCTCTCATCTCTGTTCCTATAGCAAAGATGATCAAAATCCTCCAACTTTATATCCTTATAGAACTGTGGCTCTCAAGACAAGACTGTTGCTTCTCCTATTTTAAACTTGGAAATCCCAGAGAAGGATTTTAGCAGACCAAGCTTGAGTTCATACCCTGCCCTGAACCATCACTGTGTTGGAGAGGAATAAGGAGCTGTGATTAGCCAGATCTGCTGCTGGCCCATGCCTCCTTAAACGGTGGGTAGTTACTGGAATAGGGAATGATGGATGACAGAAAGACAATAGTTAGCACTGTCTACTACATCTTGTTTTCTACAACTCCATTATCTCATGCTATTCCTCCCTCCAGTCCATGTGCATACCTATTACCTTTGGGCCATTAACAAAACAACATGGCTAATGAAATAGGCAGTCCAAGGAATTCTTGGTAAGTTAATCATCCTTGTCAAAATTGATCCATATCTGTAGACCAGACCCTGCAAGAATCCTCCAGGGACTGGAGGGTAGGAAGCAGTGTGCTGCAATGAAGAAAGACTGCTGGAAGAGAAAGCCAGAGACCTGGAGTCTAGTTTTGCTTTTGTGACTGCTAACTCTTAGGCCAGTCTCTTCCTCTTTTACTTAGAAAATGGGAGATGCTGGCCCAGCAGGTCACTAAAGTGAATCTAATCCTAATACCCTGCAGGTGTATTCAACTGCTGCAACAAAGGTTGTCACTGCCTCCGCCCCCAGGTAGCTCATTTAAAGTAGGGAACGAACTCCTAGCATCTCCATTTCTGCACAAAAGAGAAACAACTCTCACAAAGGGCCTTACAGACATTGCCAGGAAAAAAGTTAAAAGGCAAACTTCATGGGGGCAGGACAACACTGCCTTGTCAACCAAGCCCGGAAGAAGTGGAAACATTCAAGAAACTGCTCTTCTGAACAGAAATTTTGTCGCCACCCTGACATCTATTCCCCAAGACACCATATGTCCAACCTATAGTTGGGAAAAATAGGAAACCAACAGGGAGGTGGTAGATTTGGAAGGCTGTAAAGACCTATATACATAGTAGAATATGAGAGGGAGAGAGAGATTAGTCTCACACGTGCTATTATTCCAGAAATGCTTGCTGAGAATCTACTGTGTCCTAGACACTGATTATTGATTTTACAACTGGAAGAAAACAAGAGAATTCATACCAGCTCTCCCAGAGCTTGTATGCTAATATAGGATACACATACTGCATAAATATCAGTATAATTAGTGCCATAAAGGTGTTTTTAGTGCCTATTAGAACACCTTAGAACCTAAGGTGTTCTCTGAACGCATAACAGGGGACTCAGCTTTGATATCAGAGAAGGTATCCCTGAGGAAGTGACCTTCAAACTGAGTTTTTGAGTACTGCAGGTCAATAGCATGGAGGCAGATAGTGAACAGAGAAAAACATATGCAAATTGTTCCGGAGAAATCTCAATTTTAAGGACATTACTTAAACTGGCATCACTTGCTATGCCCTGGGGATAAAAATACACCGTACTTGCCTTCCCAGACAACAATCTATGGAAGACAGGAGTTTGTCACTAACAATAGCTAGTCTCAGAAGTCTGTGTTACTAATCAAGGATGGTTATGAAGTTACTAGAAATGGGGACGATTTAAAGGGCAAAATGTGTCGTAATAACCACCATTCTTTGGGGACTTAAACCTTTCTTAACATCCATTTTGAGAGTGGGCACTCCTGCCACAGCTGAGGAAGGGAGGCAGACTAAGTCCTAGAAAACAAGCTGCTCATCAAGCACTCCCTGCCCCATGCAACACACCCTGCACCCAGGATACAACAAAAGAATCACCTCACTTCCTGCACATTCTGCAGCCTAATCTGTTTAATTCATTTGGAATGTGGAATGGATGTTGAGACAACAGACAAGGAGGAAGGAGGGGCCAAGTCAATAACTGGCACAGAGTAGGTCCCTAAGAAGCATTTGACAAAGTCATAGTTAAACGAATGAGTAAACTAACAGCTCAGACTGGTATTCAACGACGAGGTTATAAGAAGGTATAATGTCCCTCAGAGGCCTTACCTGAGATCCTGACAGTATTTAAAAACAAAATAGCTTTAATTTGAGGCACCGTTACCGCCACTCTTTTTGTTGGCCATTGTCACTCCTCCACACGCCAGGCTTGCAACCTTCGTGTTTATAACCAAATAACCAAGAAACTTTGAGTAGTATATTCTGTTATCCTGAACATGAAAAATATTCAACCCTAATTCAGAAATACCTGAGTTGAGGACCACTTAGCAATGTGCTTTGTTACAATAGGCACTAAGATCACTTTTCCCTTCATGCTTAGACTTCATTTTGTAGAGTCAGCACATATATCAAAGACTCAAAAAGCCAATATGTTGGAAACAGTTTTGCTCAGTTTCACTCCATCTCCCCTTACTCTCTTGAAAGATCACAACTGAGGCTGTGATCCTAAATTTCCATGGCCCACATTTAAACTTAATTTAGTTCAAACCAGCAGCAAACATTCATCAAGCTTTGATCACATTCTCGGCGCTGCAGTACAAGTTGGTTATACAAGACACAGTCTCTGCTTTCAAGAACCTATCATTTATCAGTTGTAGAAAATACATACATAACTAAGAGCCACATTGTGGCCACTATTATAGAGCTATGTACAAAATCAGTATTAGGCACAATTCATTCTATCTGAGGCAGAGGTTGTGAAGAAGGGGAAAATCAGAAAGGCTTTGAAGACTTGGCACTTGGTGTAGTTCTAAAGGAGGACCAAAAATTCAGCAGGCCAACAAGGTGTGGTGTGAATTCCGGGCAGCAACATGGACAGAGATAGAATGGTACACAGAACAGAGAAAGGCACAATGATCTAGAGTCCCTTTAATGATAAAGACCAGGAGGTCCCAGTGTTCTAGGGTCCCTCTTTAATGATAAAGGATTGAGAACAAATACCTGTTGAACTCTATTGTTGCCAGGCATGCTACTAGGACCTCTTCATTCAGTCCCTCATTTAAGGAATTTGAGGTTCACTCAACATGTACCAAGGGATATTCAGAAGCAAGGTAGTGACTCAATTAGATGGAGAAGGAATGACGTAAGTTCATTTATATCTGCATTCCTCCTGTCAGTGCACAAAGTGGTAACAACTGGGAAATTGACTGAATGCCAAAAATGTAAAACAGTGTGGATAGACCCAAAGTCAAGAAGTGTCTATATTAACTCCAAAGTTCACATTCCTTATGGGCCCTCCTAGGAATCTAACCTGCATTTACTTCCTCCTTTCTTTGGATAAAAGCAGTAAAAGTTCCTGAAAACATTGCAGATTAATTAGGAAATTGCACAATTGGAGGCAGCCTAACCTGGAACCTGAATCCAGATTACACTATCATGTATACACTACAGAACTTCCTTTGCCAAGTGATATGGTATCTTAAATAGGATTCCCTGGGGTGAAGGGTACTAAATGTGTGAACCTTCTTTATCGCTATCATAATCATCATAAATATGAGCATCACTGTCCTTATATACTAATCATTCTCTCAAGACAAATTCCTCCATGTTCCTCTAGATCTAAAAAAAATTCCCATTATCTCATCTCGATTTATTCATCTGAGAGAGGAGAATTTTGAACAATATGGTCTCTAGATTTATTTTCAGCTCTAACTTTTGAATTATTTTGTTAAATGACTATTTTCTTTAACAAACAAGTTGCATTCAAATTCTGTTTGTGTGAGAAATGTTGCATTTACCAATACAATCCTCTCTGCTGCCTTTAGATCAGACAATAACCTGACCTACTTAGGTAACATTCAGCTATATACATACACACCTCTTCAGGGTAAACATAACCTTTGATAAAGTAAACGTTGTTTTTAAAAAGTTTGAAACAGGCCAGGTGCAGTGGCTCATGCCTGTAATACCATCACTGTGGGAGGCTGAAGAGAGACTTGCTTGAGCTCAGGAGTTCAAGATTTGCCTGAGCGAGAGTGAGACCCCTGACTCCTTACGAAAAAAAAGGAAAAACCGTTCGGGTACCATGGTGAGCTCCTGTAATCCCAGCACCTTCCGGAGGCTGAGGCAGTGGGATGCCCACAGACCTAGTCGGAGGTTGCAGTGAGCTATGATGCCATTGCACTCTGCTCAGGGCATAGGGTGGGACTCCGTTACAAGAACAAAAATGTTTGATTACTGTGATTGCAGAGTTGTTGGTGACTGTGCAGGAGAATGAGTGCGTTTTATGTATAGGTGCCATAATTTATAACTATGCAACCTTCCTATAGACAAGCCAATTACATGAAAATAGAATCAACTCATGGTTAGGTGGTTGTTTTATGAAAATAGTCTCATGCTCATGCCTATAATTATAGTGCCTATAATCCTTGCACTCTGGGAGGCTGAGGCAGGAGGATAGCTTGAGTTCTAAAGCAGCCTGAACAAGAGACCACATCTCTACTAAAAATAGAAAAAAATTAGCAGAGCATGATAGCTCAGGCCTGTGGTCCCATCTACCAGGAGGCTGTGAAAGGAGGATCACTTGAGCCCCAAGTTTGAGGCTGCAGTGAGCTGTGATGACACCAGATGGCAGAGCATGACTGACTCAAAACAAAAGAAAACCTCATAAGGATACTCATAATTCAGATAATGGCATCCTCTAAATGCAATCTTGACAATGGTTTTGTCATAAAAAGCCTACCAATAAGCTGGGAGGGAATATTCACTACATGTATACACACACACAAAAAATAAGAAACTTGTATCCAGAATATATCAATCTCTTACAACTAAACAAGAAGAAAACCCAATTTAAAAAAATGGGCACAAGCCTTGAGCAGATACTTCACAAAAGAAGGTATGTGAATGATCAATTAGTACGTGAAAATATAGTCAACACCCTTAGGAAAAAAGCTAATTAAAATTACAATGAAACACCACTAGAGTCTGTAATAATATCGTCTTAGCAAAATGTGGAACAACTGGAACCCTTACACATTGTAGGTGAGACTATAAAATAGTATATAAAGGTGAAAAAAAACAAAACTTTCTTCTCATACAGCAATTCCAGCTCTAGGTATTTAGCCAGGAAATGTAAAAAACTTGTTCTTAGAAAGGTTTGTCTGTGAAAGTTTAAGACAGTTTTATTTGTAAGTTTAAAACCGAAATAAACTGGCTTGGCGCCTGTGGCTCAGCGGGCTAAGGAGCCAGCCACGTACACCTGAGCTGGTGGGTTCGAATCCAGCCCGGGACCGCCAAACAACAATGACGGCTGCAACCAAGAAATGGCTGGGCGTTGTGGCAGGCGCCTGCAGTCCCAGCTACTTGGGAGGCAGAGGCAGGAGACTCGCTTGAACCCAGGAATTGGAGGTTGCTGTGAGCTGTGGTGCCATAGCGCCCTATCCAGGGTGATAACTTGAGACTCTGTCTCAAATAAATAAATAACTGAAACAACCAATGTCCTTCAACAGGTGAGCGAATAAACCAACAAATTGATATGTAATGAAACACATGTATGCTACCAAAAAATAAAATCAACACATTTCTGATATAGACAATATGGGTAAATTTCACAGAGATTAGGTTGCAAAGTCAAACACAGAGTAAATACCTTTATTTTCTCTTATTCCGTTTATATGAAGAACAGCCAAAACCACTTGATTAGGATAGAATTCAGTGCTTTTCTGTGGCAGTATAAGCCAAAGTTGACAACAAAGTAGCAGGAAGGAACTCGTTAAAGTGATGAAAATGTTCTTTGCCTTGGCTAGGGTCAAGGCTAAAACTCATTGTGCACTTAAACTCTGCCCATTTTATTGTGTATATGTTATATTTCAATAAAGTTGATTATACACAAATAATCTCTTCAGACTGTTAACTATTTTCTGCCATTAAGAAAAGGGATTTTTGAGACTTTTATCTTAGCACTTCTAAGCTTGAGTTCCTTATAGTAAACGTTATGGTAAAACCTGTAGTTCCCTGTAGAGAGTGATTTTGTCCTCCAGGGGACATTGGCAATGTTAGGAGATATTTTTTGCTTGTCACTTGTTGAAGGTGCTATTAGCATTTAGTGCATAAAGGCCAGGGACACTCCAAATATTAGGCTATGCAGAATAGGACAGGCCCCCATAACAAAGAATTATAGGGCCCAAAATGGCCATAGTGCCATGCTGTAAAACATCTGAAATTATAGTCTGCTGTGCACATAAAGCTTAATGAGATTACTAAATGTACTTGTTGAATGTGAAGGTCTATTTAATATCGCCACGTGTGCTGGGAGTGACCCAAGTGACAGTTTTTGCAGTTGGCAGTGCTAATAAATTCTTCAACCTACATGATAGTCAATTTTTTAAAAATGCACTGCTAAAGATTGTAATAACAAAATTTTTAAAACTTAAAAATCCATCTGAAAACATTTCAAGACATGTGTACAACATAATGAGAGGTTGTGAATCTGATGAAACAGCAATGGTGCTCCTAAAATTTGTGTTCAAACTCCATCTTAACAATCTGTTTCCAGAGAGAAGAATCCTACTCAGTACAATAAAATAAGATTTAGCATGTGATAAGTACTTACCTTTGCCTTTAAATGTCTTGCACTAACAAGTTCATTTATTAAAACTTCTCAAAGTACGCTTTTCATATTAGTGACTTATTAAATATTTATCTATAGCTACATGGTCAATAATACTGACTTGTAACATAGAAAACATTCAAAGAATTTCGCTCACTAAGATATTAACACACATTAACCAGGACTCCATTTAGCACTGAAATATTTATTAATACATTAATGAATTATTTATTCCTTTGTTTTATTCATTGCTTAACATCTCGGCACTTTTGAAATTTAATTTCTTTGAAAAAATTCTCAAAATGGATTTTGCCATTTTATAGAGTCTAACCTCACAAAAAAAAATTTTCCTCCAAAGGCTGTTTTTCTTCGTTGGTTTTGTGGTGGTTTTGTTTGTTTTTTCGGGAAGGTGATTTAGCTAGAATGGCTGAGCTTTACCAAGCCTGCATATAGCAGTGTCATACACAGCGAGTATATGATTAGAGTTTGAAGATGACATAAGGGAGAGAAAGGAAAAAGGAACACAACAGACAAGTGAAAATAGGCTGCAAATGGATGCGGCAAGATTAATACCATAAACCTTATTAGGTAATAAAATGAGAGATATTTTTCCCTTTGGGGAGGTGGGGACACAGATTCACTCTGTCACCCTGGCTAGAATGCAGTAATGTCATCATGACACACTGCAACCTCTGACTCCTGGTTAAGTGATCCTTTGGCCTCAGCCTACTAAGTAGCTGAGACTACAGAAATGTGCCACCACGCCCAGTATTTCTATTTTTTTTTTTTTTTTAAAAACAAGGTCCCTCTTGCTCAGGTTTCTCTTAAACTCCTGACCTCAAGCATTCCTCTTACCTTGGCCTCCCAGAGTGCTAGAATTATAGGTGTTAAGTCACAGTATCTGTGACTTTACATATTAAAAAAAAATAAAACCTGGGTGTCTCATTTTCACATAAGAAATCTATCCCTGATTCCAAGTCATTATTACTGATAAGAATTTTTTTAATCAACAGTTACAATACATATCGCACAGGGTCTTTTTCTGATTAAATGAAGCTAGCAAATCATTTCTTTACCTCAAAGGTTAAGGGGCATCTAGTGTGTGAAACCCCTAGAGTTACATAAAGCATAAACAAAATAATAAACTTTAGATAAACATTTTTATTCCTCTTCCACCTAAATCATTACTTATTAAGCATTGGGTGATAAATACCAAAGATATTTCAGAGTTACATTATTTAAAAATAATGGTGCCAAAGAAAATTACTAGACAATCTAGGAGATTCAAGGAATTATAGCAGTGTTTTTTTTCAAATTTTGCAACAACAAATGCTGTTTTGTTTTTCTGTTTACAAATAAATGTTCACCCTTTTTTCCTTTTCAAACAGAAAGTTTATACAAGATAATTGATTTTTGCAGTGAATTCAGTTTTCCAGTCTACCTTCCCTTGGATCTTTTGAAAGGTAGTGTTTATTTTACTGCCACCTGAATTTTTTGCCATCCACTTTATCAATAGCTTGATTAACTGCTGGCCATTTGTATTTTGAGCATAGTGCACATGGAGATTATGTAATTCCTGATTGTTGGTCCCCTTAAGAGTCACAAATTTTTCCCTTTAAATTGCAGGCAGACATATTACTAAAATGGCCTTTTCCCCAGTAAGATATAAATTATCTATTCAGCTAAAAAGACAACAAAATATTTAATTATTACGCTTTGCTGTGGAAGGAATAAATGCTTGTCCCTGCTTTGGGAGCAATCACTCCCCATCATTGTGGCCAGCAAACCCAACAGGTCTGCTCCAGACTTGAGCACCCATTCTTCCTTCACTACACTCAGACAGCATCTACAACTCCAGGGATGTGCCAGGAGGAATTTGGCTAAATGTGCATTTGTCTAAACCAATCAGCCCAGGGTGAGGTGGGAATCAGACCAGGCTGGGCCACAGGGTTGCAGCCACATCCTGTACCCTCTCTGTGCTATTTCCTCCTATTCCCAACAGCGACACCTCATGCATGTGTGTGAAGGACTTGTTTTTGTCTTTAGCACAATCCATTTAACCAAAATTTCCTTTTGCTAGAACAGGTAAGTCAAAGGAAAAGGGACTTAGTCAAGAAAGCCCATCCAGGAATTGGTCTGGGTTGCAGCAACCACTGCCTGACCTCATCCCACTGTGCCTGGTCCCCACAGGAGGCCACTGTAGCAGGACTTTCAGCAACAAGGGTTAAACCAAAGGAGTACACAAGAGAAAGCTTACAGAGCCTGGAGGGAAACTGATCAGCGTGGTCTCTTGCTGCCCTGACCACATAGGTATAATCACACCCCTTGATTCCACCTTTCTATTAGGTCCTGGGCACTGGTCCCCAAAGGAGCTTTCCAGGACATTATGATATAAAAAGAAATACCACCCTGAGGGCTCTGGACTCTTTCCTTCCTATTTTGTCCCTATCACAAGACAGAAACCTACAAGTTGGCTGTGGGGAGAGTTAGTGGGACACTGTCAGGTAGGCCAGGGCCTGAGAGCAACGCAAGGAGACAGCTTTGGAAATCTGGCCAAGTAAGGCCCGGCCCAGGCTCCGGGCAAGCCCCGCAGAACTCAGCAGAAATCTGTTCAACTTGAAGAGGGCTCTTAGAGCTTCCCACAGTAGGCAGAAAAAGTGCCTTGTGGTCAGAGAAAATACAAGGTAAAATTCAATTCTTTTGATTCTGTTGAGGTTTGTTTTGTGTCCTAGGATATGATCAATTTTGGAGACTGTACCATGAGCTGATGAGAAGAATGTATATTCTTTATATGTGGGATGGAGAGTTCTATATGTGTCTATCAAGCACAGTTGTTCTAGGGTCTCATTTAAGTCCCTTATATCCTTGTTTAATTT
>CAUYRH010079021.1:0-16687 GCA_963574655.1 Perodicticus potto
TAGGATTATAGGTGTGAGCCTCGGCATCTGGCCTAAAAACTGAAATTTTTTTATTTTATTTTATTTTATTTTATTTTTGAGACAGAGCCTCAAGCTGTCACCCTGGATAGAGTGCTGTGGCATCACAGCTCACAGTAACCACCAATTCCTGGCCTCAAGCAAGTTCCTGCCTCCGCCTCCCAAGTAGATGGGACTACAGGCACCCGCCACAACACCCGGCCATTTTTTGGTTGCAGCCATCATTGTTGTTTGGCGGGCCCAGGCTGGATTCGAACCCGCCAGCTCAGGTGTACATGGCTGGCGCCTTAGCCCGTTGAGCCACAGGCGCCGAGCCTCTCTTCAATCTTCTCATCCTTTTGGTCCTGTACCAAAAGGACTGATCAAAATTTTAGGCCAGAGGCACAGTAACTTAAAGAGCAAGAGGAAGTAAAAGGAAAATTAGGGCAAGGAAACAGATAAAAGAAAACACTCAGCTCTGCGCCTGTAGCTCAGCGGCTAGGGTGCCAGCCACATACACCAGATGGGTTCAAATGCAGTCCGGTCCTGCCGAACGACAATGACAACTCCAACAAAAAAAATAGCCAGGCATTGTGGCAGGTGCCTGTGGTCCCACCTACTCGGGAGGCTGAGGCAAGAGAATCGCCTAAGCCCAGGGGTTGGAGGTTGCTGTGAGTTATGACACCATGGTACTCTACTGAGGGCGATAAACTGAAACTCTGTCTGTTTAATGAAAAAAAAAAAAAAAGATGGAGACTTTATGTCCTGTGTATTAACCTGGATGAAAGGGGAACACATTATTCTTAGTAAAGGATCACAAGAGTGAAGACGCATGAATCCTGTGTACCCAATTTTGTTATGAGGACAATTAATGACGTGGTGGGGGTGGGGAAGAGGCGAGCAGAGAGAGAGGAGGGTGGGGCAAAGGAAGAGTAGAAAGAGGGAAGGAGGGAAAAAGGTGGGGTCTGGGTGTGCACTACACCTTTTAGGGGCAAGACACAATTGTAAGAAGGACTTTACCTAACAAATGCAATCAGTATAACCTGGTATCTTGTACCCTCAATGAATCCCTAACAATAAAAAAAAAATAGTAGGGCGTTGTGGCGGGCGCCTGTAGTCCCAGCTACTCAGGAGGCTGAGGCAAGAGACTCGCTTAAGCCCAGGAGTTGGAGGTTGCTGTGAGCTGTGACGCCACGGCACTCTACCCAGGGCGATAAAGTGAGACTCTGTCTCTACAAAAAAAAAAAAAAACTAAGTCCAACAAAGAGAACTACTTATTAAATAAATAAGACATAGTATGTCTGTATTATGAAAACTATGCTAACTGTTTAAAACAGCAGTTCTAAATCTGTGGGTCACCACCCGTTTGTAACAATGAAAATACATTGTGGCATTAGGAAGGTTGAGAACCACTGGTTTAAAACAATGACATACGTTTCTATGTACCACTTTGGAAGAATTCTTTTTTTTTTTTTTTTTAAGAGGTAAGAGTTTCACTTTATCTCCCTTGGTAAAGTGCCCTGGCATCACACAGCTCACAGCAACCTCCAACTCCTGGGCTTAGGCGATTCTCCTGCCTCAGCCTCCTGAGGAGCTGGGACTACAGGCGCCTGCCACAAGGCTCGGCTATTTTTTTGTTGCAGTTTGGCTGGAGCTGGCTTTGAACCCGCCACCCTTGGTATATGGGGCCAGCGCCCTGCTCACTGAGGCAGAGGCGCCGCCCATTTGGAAGAATTCTAAATTATATATTTCCAGTGGAAAGAAAAAAGGAGGCAGCACAGTGGCTCACTGCAATCTTAGCACTCTGGGAGGGCGAGGGCAGGTGGATAGCTTTAGCTTAGGAGTTGGAGACTAGCCTGAGCCAGGGCAAGATCCCATCTCTACTAAAAATAGAAAAAAACAATAGCTAGGCATTATGGCAAGGCACCTGTAGTCCCAGCTGCTTGGGAGGCTGAGGCAAGAGGATCACTTGAGTGCAAGAGTTTGAGGTTGCTGTGAGCTATGACATGGTGCAAGAGTTTGAGGTTGCTGTGAGCTATGACACAGTGCAAGAGTTTGAGGTTGCTGTGAGCTATGACACCAGGGTACTCCACACAGGGCATGGAATGAGACTATCTCAAAAAAGAAAAAAAGGGAAAAAAGATGAATAATCACTTTGGAAATCACCTTGGCACTGTTTGCTGAAGTTGAGGATCACATACCCTGTGATCCAACAATCTCACCTCATGTGTGTGTACATATACACACATAGATGTACATAAACATACACACATATACATACATCTAACAGAAACATGTGCACATGAGACACGCCCAAAAATGTTCTCAACAGCATCCTTCGTAATAACCCCATGTTGGAAACAACCCAGCACAATTGACAATCGAACAGATAAGCTGGGATACAGTTATATGCACACAAAGGAATGCAAACAAAAGAACTAGTTACTGTGATGGGCACACACTGTGGATAAATCATATACAATGCTGTACACAGCGTCACGTGCAAAAGAACCTACACTACATGAATCCATTTCTATAAAGTTCAAAAAAACAGTGTATTGGAACGGCATGGTGGCTCATGGTTGTAATCCCAGCACTCTGGGAGGCCAAGGCGGGAGGATCTCCTGAGCTCACAGGTTTAAGACCAACCTGAGCAAGAGTGAGACCTGTCTCTAAAATAGCTGAGCTAGAGCCAGAGATCCCATCTCTAAAAATAGCTGGGCGTTGTGGTGGTTAGCTAGCAGTCCCAACTACTTAGGAGGCTGAGCCAAGAGAACCGCTTAAGCACAAGAGTTTGAGGTTGCTGTGAGCTGTGACACCACAGCACTCTACTGAGGGTGACATAGTGAGCCTCTGTCTCAAAAAAAAAAGAAACAACCTAATGCGTCCTCAGGTCAAATACTGTAGTTGAAATGTTAAAAATAAAAAAGAAAACAATGTATTTAAGGGATGCAAAAGCAATTAGTTACCATGCAGGTCGGGACAGTACCTCCCTGTGGCAGAAAGGAAAGTTTAGTGACAGTAAGGGCAAAATGAAAGTCAGCAGGGTACTGGCTCAGGCGTCTTTCTTGACCTGGGTGCAATATACATCAATGCTCGTTTCGTGAGAATTCGTTTAGTTTTCTTCTATTTCTCTGTCTGTATTGTACATCATGATGAAAAATATTTAAAAAGCAAAATGCAGAATATGTATAGAACATCACCATTTCTGTCTTAAATAACCAGGGACATAAATAAAAGAAAAAGACAATAATGAAAAGGGAATCAGAGAACAGGAATGACCACGGGAATATTTTTCTTTCCGATTTTGGACCATGTACACGATTACCTAACCAAAAAACAGCTGGTTTTCATTTTTAGCAGTCATTTCAAAGCTAACATACCAAATTCCTGCTGCGATGAAGGAAGCGGTAGTGATGGGTATCAGCGCTGGGTACCTGACATCGTAGTCTCCGATCCCGCGGTACCATTCCAGGTACACGACGCAGTAAGACGCAGTGGACACGCTGACCAGCAGCAAGGCACTACCCAGGAGAAAGCAACTGTGCAGGTAAGAAGAACAAGGGGCTGATGATAGAAGCCTTAGCCAGTCAGCAGACACTGACCCGTCTCATCTACAGCGTTCACATCAATTCTAAGGACATGGAGTGGAGAAGGGGTACAGAGGGCAACACAGTTACAGCCACGGCTTGCAGAAAGCTGCTGCCTGTGGGAGATGGGGTGAGAAACAAGACATGGCTCAGTGAAGGATTAGTAAGATGCTGAAGAATACTTTCACAACCAGCCAACCAAGAAAGAGCCCTGCTTCCTTTAAAAATACAGGAAAGACAGCAGCTTTCTCGTTTCTGACATCCTAAGTGTGAGAGTAATAAAGAACATTCTTGTCTGGTACCACTAACTCCTCCAAGTTGAGTATCCTGGAATACTGAAAATCAATCTGGAAGACAGTTAACGCAAATTCTCTCTCAGAAGGATTTCTAAATGAAACTCTCCCATTTTCAGAATCTCTCCTATCCTCTTTCACAGGATACCTTTTTTGTTCCAATTCCTCCTACAACCTCTTCTAGCCTTGCACAGATTTAAAGACTTAGGCCAAAGCCGGGAAATAAGAAATTACCTCAGGTGTTAGAGGAATGAGCATTTTCAAGAAGCAGAACTCAGCCTCCGTTTCCTTCTATGCACCCTTCTCCTTCCACAGCTGCTCAAACCCCTGCCTCAACGGGTCCCTCACCAAGAATACAAATGGGCCTTGGGGTATGCATTTATGTCTTCTTTTTCTCTAAGACAACACTTTTTTGAGAGCAGGTCTATGAATTCTACTTCCTTCCCATCCCCCACACTGTGTCTAGCTCTGCCACACGACAGCTGGTGGTCCTGGGCACTCGTCTTCTTCCTCCGGCTGCCCTAAACATCTTATATGTATGATCATTTCTTACCCTGCTGTTTCTTTAAACTACTGAGAATACTATGTGGACACAAATACAGAAGTCCTGCTTTGTCTTCTTAAACATCAAGAAGGTCTGCATTTCCGAGGTTGAGCTGGACCAGGTACCCCTCCCAGGTGCTCCTATAACACTTGTGCCCACAATTACAGAGCATTGAGCTACAAATATCCAGTTCTTCATCTCACATTCAGATAACTCAGTGAAGAAATGAGATGAAAGGGCAAGCCAGGTGCAAAGGCTCATTCCGGTAATCCTAGCACTCTGGGAGGCCGAGATGGAAGGATTCCTGGAGCTTAGAAGCCTGAGACCAGTCTAAGCAAGAGCAAGACCCCATCTCTAGTAAAAGTAGGAAAATTAGCTGTGTGTTGTGGGGGCACCTGTAGTCCCAGCTACTCAGGAGGCTGAGGCAGGAGGATTGTTTGAACCCAGGAATTTGAAGTTGCTGTCAGCTAGGATGGTATGGCACTCTAGCCTGGGCAGCAGAGACACATGCTGCTTAAAAAAAAAAAAAAAAAGAGGGCGGCACCTGTGGCTCAGTCAGTAAGGCGCTGGCCCCATATACAGAGGGTGGCAGTTTCAAACCCAGCCCCAGCCAAACTGCAACAAAAAATAGCCGGTCCTTGTGGCGGGCACCTGTAGTCCCAGCTACTCGGGAGGCTGAGGCAAGAGAATCACCTAAGCCCAGGAGTTGGAGGTTGCTGTGAGCTGTGTGACGCCATGGCACTCTACCGAGGATGATAAAGTAAGACTCTGTCTCTACAAAAAAAAAAAAAAAAAAAAAAGGAAAGGAGGGCAGCACCTGTGGCTCAAAGGAGTCACCTGCCCCATATGCTGGAGGTGGCAGGTTCAAACCCAACCCTGGCCAAAAAGTTCAAAAAAAAAAAGGAAAGGGCAGAAGATGGAGTGTTTAGGCAAAGTCCCTACTCATGGAAATCAGAAATGACAAGACAAGCTTTCTACCTCTCCCTGTTAAAATAAACATCCTCTGCCTACTTTCCCCAGACTGCTCACTCCCTCTAGCTCTTTGGTCTGCAACCTCCAGAAGTCACTGCTTCTCCTGAAAGTCATCTGCATCTTCCTAGCCCCACTGGCACTTGCAAATTACTGTTGTTGGTCCCTTAGCAAATGCTTGCTCTGACGCTCATCAACATCTCTCCTTTTTGTCAAGTATCTGGGAGGGGGGGGTCTCTCATCACGCTCCAAAATGCGGTGAGGACACTGGGATATGATTCACAAGCTTCTCCACGTCAACTCCAGAGACTGCACTGAAAGGATCTCAGTCCTTGTAAACCAGGAAGTATTTGACACTGGCCAACCCACAAAGCTCTGACTCCTCCCACTGGTGACCTTCACCTTAGCTAATTCAGCCACACCCTGTAGTTACTGCTGTGCTGTAATCACTCTCTGAAACAAATCCCAAGGCAGGACTCTCTCTAGCCTCTGGCCAACATTCCCACTTCTTCCCCAGTACCCCTGCACTTGGTCTTCACAAAGACCTCCCTCCACTGTGGTCCAAATTCACTAACTTTCACATCCTACAACACATCTGTGCTGAGAAGGCACAGTGAGATAATTTCAGTTCCCACGCACCCTGTTGTGTGTGTCTGGAGCACACATCCTCTTAGTTGTCTTTTTTTTTCTAGCTTGATTGAGAGGTATAATGACAAGTTAAAATTGTACACACGTACATTCAAGGTGTACAAGGTGATGGCTTGGTACGTGTATACACTATGAAACAGATACTACAATCAAGTTAATTTACACATCGCCTCACGTAGTTACCACTGGTTTTGGGCATGTGTGTGTGTTTGTGTGTGTATGTGTAGCAAGGACACTTAAGATCTATTCTCTTAGCAAATTTCAAGTATACAATACAGCATTATTAGCTATAGTCACCATGAATTAGATCCCTAAAACTTATTCATCCTTTTTTTCTCTTTAAAAGAGACCAGGGATCTGTCACCCAGGCCGGAATGCAGTGACTTCGGTCACCATAGCCTTAAACTTCTGGATTCACATCATCCTGCTACTTCAGTCTCCCAAGTAGCTGGGACAACTGGTATGTATCACCATACCCAGGTAATTTTTTACAAAATTTTCTCTAGACACCAAGTTTCACCCTGTTGCCCAGGCTGGTCTCAAACTCTTGTTTTCAAGTGACCCTCCTACCCTGGCATCCCAAAGTGCTGGCATTACAGGTATGAGACACCATGCCCAGCCCTCTTCACCCTATAATTGAACATTGTATCCTTTGACCAGCAGATCTCATTCATCTGTGCATCCCTCCAACATGGTACCTGGCAGAGAGGAGGTGCTTGCTATGGGTTTGAATAACTCAACTGACAGAATGCAACATGAAACATTAGATAAGGGTTTAATTTACAAAGCAACAAAGTTTTCCTACCTACTAGTGTGAAAGTTTTCTTTAAGGGTTTTAAAGAAATCCACATAATAGGTCACGGCAATGGATGCCAAAATCCAGAATCCAGAATGGATATTAAGTCTTGGAAGAGGTTTCTCCTTTTTCTCAACAGCTGTGGAGGTTTCTGCAAAGAAATGAGGTTCAACTTATTAAATTACCATAATTTTGTCTGGGAAAAATTACATCTATTTTAAGCCAAATAAAATCATTTCCTAGAGAAAGTCTTTCCCTTCATAGCGCCAAATCCTTCTGTGAAGCCATCAAGATAAATTTATATTTACAGAAATAATTAATAGAAGCCCACTATAAAATATGTTCAATATAGTCAACTATTTCCTCTAAATGAAGTTTGAAATCAAATCTACATTTTCTTAAAGTCTTTCAGAAATAGTGATGCCACCTGGAAATATAGGAATTTTAATATTCTTTTTCACATCTTCTAGGAAAGTAGTCCTGTTAATTAAGAAAAAAGCCAAAAGCAAACATTAGAGCATTTAATGGACTTGTGATCTTTCAAGAACACTTTTTATAATATTTTAATTAAACAAACATAACCTTTTGAGGCAGCTTAAAAGTGTAAAGGGCACTCCAGAACCCTAATCCCAGCACAGCACTGTTTATCTAGGTGATAGACAAGTCATTTCTCCACCCAATCAGAAAGAATGGGGTTGGGTCAGATGAGTGACTTCTAACTAGTTCCCCCAAATCTAACATGCTAAGTTCACATGAGAAACACTGGTCTACATCTAGGGTTCTGGGCTTTTAGATGACCACTTGTTCATAATGTAGATTCTTAGAGATATCTTCAAAATTCATAAATCATCATGCTTGGGCATGATGTTATTTGGGTTTATTTTGTTAACAATGTAGAGAATATAAAGACCTCAACTATCTCTCTCCCATCCTTAATCATAGTTTCAATGTCCAGAAGCCACCAGCACTGTCAATTTCTACTGAATTCTTCTATATCGTATGCACCCACAGGTCATGCTTTGTACTCAAATGCTGGCATACCATACATTGTCCTAAGCCTCCCTTTGACAAGCATCCCAAGTGGTGTATAAAAGTCTCTCTGGCATGTCATGTATAGATATATCCAAATTTATTTCACCAGCTTCCTGCTGACCATCAATTAGGTATTTCCAGTCTTTCGCTATTACAAACGATGCTGAAGTGTGGCCCTAGGTAGGCTTTGTGTATTGTGATACAATTACTGTATCCTTCTTTCGTTTGAGTCAGGCTGGTGTACAGTGGCCTCATCTCAGCTCACTGCAATCTCAAACTCCTGGGCTCGTGCCATCTCCCTGCCTCAGGCTCCGGAGTAGCTGCCACTGCATTGCGAGCTATCATTCCCAGCTAACTCTTTTCTGTTTTGGAGAGACCGGGTCTCGCTTTTGCTCAGGCTGATCTCCAACTCCTGACCGTACGCGATCCTCCCGCCTTGGCCTCCCAAATACTCGGGTTACAGGCATGAGATGAGGACCGCGCCGGGCCACATTCTCAAGCATTACAACTGGCGGGTCTTTTTAATTTAACGGATATCTCCAAAAGGTGTTAAACCAGCTCTCCAGGGTGAAGATGCGCAGAACTCCGCGACCTCTAGGGATCTTTCATGACCATAAATGCCCGACTTCCAAAACCACTTGTTAAGACTTGAAAAACCCAAACTCCGTTCCTGCAGACTGGCCGGGCTGCGGGAGGCCCGGGAGGCGGGCGTTTTCGGCGCCTCACCCGGCCTGGCGTCGCCCTGGCCATCCAGCGGGGCCTCGGCGTCCGGAGGGAGCAGGAACCGCCGCCGCAGTTGCTCCCGCGCCCGAGCAGCGTCCATCTTGGCGCCGGCCTGCAGCGCGACGGAAGTGACGCCTAACGCCGAGCGTCCGGCGTCGGCCCCGGGGCGGGGCCTCTCGGCGTCGTGGGCGGAGACTTCAATTGCTGTCGCGATTTTTGTAGGTAAGAAGTGACGGCGGATTTGCTGGGAGCGGGTGTGGGCTCTGCTCTCGAATCTGCACGCGTGATTTGAATTTTAAACTCCTGAACTTCCCCAAGTTTATTTCTATCTAGAAGCCAAGAAGGGTCAGGTCGCTGCTGCCGCTGGACGGGACGCGTGCCTGCGCGGCAGGCGCGGCCTTGAACTCGGCTTTCCGGGCCTTCCCGGCCTCCATCCGGGCCTCGACCCTCAGCCTCCGGCTCCGTTTCTGCTCCAGCCTTTCAGGATCGGCCCGGCCGGGAGGGTCCGAGGCAGCCCCAGGAGGAGGAAAGGACCGCTGGACGGGACGACGGGGTGTGGCGCTGACCACGTAGGGCTCCTGGGCGTGAAATAAACCTGTCGGGGTTTGTTTTCTCTTCTGCGCAACGGGGTTTAGACCCGTCTCGAGAGTTAGTGTGGGGTGAAGCGAGGAGCGCCCCATGGGGGTCATGTGAGGCCACTTCTCCCAGCCTGGAACGTGGGAACTAAATTATTAGTTTAATTTTTATGCCGTTTCCCACCCCATAAACCATGTGTCGCTAGTTCGCAACTTTCCTTCCACCCATACTCCGGTTTATTATCTTCCCACCCCTTCCCTAGCCTTATCATGTGCTGAGAAATTTCGTGCTTACCCGCTCAGACTGTTTACTGAGCACCTAGTATTTACTGGGAACTGCTAGGCAGTGGCCTTGCCTTTGAAGAGCTTTTGATGTTAACATGACCACAAAGATAACCTACAAGACGGTGCAGTATTTGTAAGTACGGAAGCATTTCGTTAATTCAGCCAGCAATCATTTTCTGAGCTGCGTCATGTGGTAAAATGATGAGGACAAAGGCAGGAAAGAATCTAGTGGAGAAGTCAATTTCAACACAGTATCGTAGTAGGAATACTGTACATGGAGCTATGAGAGTACCCAGTAAAGGGCAGTTTATTCTGCTGGGGGATGTGGAGAAACAGGGAAAGTGGTTTCCGGTGGATTGATAACCCAGAAAATCACACAGGAAGTAAAATGTGAATTACCTGGCAGGCACTCTTTAAAATCTGTATGTCATGGGCATTTGTAAAAAGACTGTAACAAGAAATATTCAAGAATGTCAAGTTTCTACTGACTTATTTCTGTCATTTCTTCTGTCTTTCTCCGCCCTTTGGAGCAATGAATTTAACAGCTGGGTGGATCATATGGCCTTTTTAAACAATACCTCCCTTTTCCTGTTCTTTTTTTTTTTTTTTTTTTCCTTTTTCTGTGTAGACTCCTGAAGAACTGGGATTCATTTCTTCAGAGCCATAGTGTCTTTGCCCTACCTCCTCTCTCATACATGGTTAGAAGCCTTGTTAACAGGAAGTCAGATTGTCCCATCAAATACAGTCTTCTGTCCATTGTGTCCTCAAAAAGGGTCAATGCAGGGTCTCCTTTGTAACTGAATATTCCCAGGAGCATCACAGCAGTTCCAGGGTTTCCATATGTGGGATGTTGGGGTTGGATCAGATTTCCACTTGGGTGATTTCAGGGCCTTTGTATTTGGATCTGAAATCCTTGCAGGGTTTTTTCTTCTGATAAATCGCACTACTTGCACACCATACTAATGATACTTAAAAGCAGGTTGGAAAGTTTCCAGGATTTAATGACCACATCTTGATTGCTGGGGTCTGTTAAATAAGTTCATCAGTGTGTGTACTGTAGCACCTTAATTACATGATATCAAATTGCTACCAATGAAGAAATTTTCATTTTTAATGTGGATTACTTGTGGGAAAAAATGAATTTAACTATGGCTTTGTTTCCTTCCCCTTGGTAACATGGCAAAAGTACAAGGTGTTTATAGACTATTGAACTCTGGCTCCATTACTGTGGGTCCTTGGGAGAGTTATTTCATTGTTCTAAGTAACCATTTCCTCTTCTGTGAAACAACTGGTACCAGAGGGAAGGCAGATGCATACAGATTGCATAGTTTAGTGCCTGGCATTTGAACAGTGGTAGTTGCATTTGAACATTAGTAGTTAACTATTCCCTACTCCTTAATTTGGCTTAAGGCCTCCAAGATCTGGTACGTGCTCACCTCTTGTCCTTGGGCTCCAGCTACTCTGTGCTCATGTCTCTCTTCCAAGAATTATCAAGATTTATTGTAATTTTTCTTTTGCCTGTGTTTTCCTTAGTTGATTGGGGGAAAACAACCATGTCTTAGCAGCTCCCCAGTTCCTTGCAGACACCGGGCACGTAGCGGGAACTATGTTATCCATTCTTTGGTCCTTGATCATAGTTAATGGGTCTTCGTTACAGACAAACAGGCATCAGCCCAGCATCCCTTTCTCTAAGAAACCACTTTTTCTCAGTTCTCAGGACACGAACATGGTCATAGGGGAGGGCACATTACCTAAACCAGACCTCTCAGTTCTTGGGATTTAGGCTGGGATTATTTGTTGCTTTGGTATGGTGAGCTGTGAGTTCAGTGTGGGCCTGGGGCTGCCATTCTGGAAACCATATCGGGGAGCCCACCTAGGAAGAAAGCTCGGAGGTGCCAGCTAAGATGCCTTGGTAGCATTGTTCCAACTCCAGGACTCAGCCAAGCCCTAATTAACCCAGTAAAGAACCTGAGCTCTGGAACCAGCTGCCTGGCTGGCTATCATTACTAGCTGTTTCAACTTTGGGCAAGCCTCTTACTCTCTTTGCCGTAGTTTCCTCACTTGCAAAATGAGGTTAAGGATTGTACTTATCTCGTGATATTGAGTAAAGATTAAAAGTAGTAATATATGCAAAGTGCTTAGAACAGTGCCTGGACCATAGAATGCTCTCACTGAATCTTAGCTGTTGTTGTTATTCATTGCTAAGACTTCCCACATCTTTTAATTTTCCTTTTTTTTTTTTTTTTAACTAATTTTGAGTTGTTTTATGTTATTTATAATCCCAAGCCCAGACCAGGGCAGGGTTCTCACTGTGCCACAGAGCCACCTTCTTGGTCCCCAGCTGTTGTGTGAGTGCCTCTAAAAATGAGGTAATGCATGTAAAACTATTTAAAAAATCAGCATGTGGAAAGTGCTCAGTAAGTGCTAATATATATCACTTTGAACATTGCCCTTCATTCCAAGAAGCTAGTATGAAAAAAAATAGGTTCTTGGCCAGGCACCACGGCTCAGGCATATAATCTTAGCACTTCAGGAGTCCAATGTGGGAGGATCACTTGAGGACAGGAGTTTGAGGTTGCAATGAGTTATGATAATGCCACTGCACTGTAGCCTGAGTGACAGTGGCATTATCATGTCATATCCTGTCTCAAAAACAAAAAAAGGTGTTCCCACTCGTATAAAAATGCAATTAAGTTTGTTCCTCTCTTTCTACACAGCCCTCATTATTTCCCTAATAAAAGCTATAATATTGGGCAGCGCCATAGCTCAGTGGATAGGGTGCTGGCCACATACATCAAGGCTGGCAGTTTGAACCCAGCCTAGGCCAGCTAAAACAACAATGACAACTGCAACAACAACAAGATAGCCGGGTATTGTGGTGGGCGCCTATAGTCCCAGCTACTTGAGAGGCTGAGGCAAGAGAATTGCTTAAGCCTATGAATTTGAGATTGCTGTGAGCTGTGACACCATGGCCCTCTACCCAGGGTGACAGCTTGAGACTCTGTCTCAAGAAAAAGAAAGTTGGCTTGGCGCCTGTGGCTCAACGGGCTAAGGCGCCAGCCACGTACACCTGAGCTGGCGGGTTAGAATCCAGCCCAGGCCCGCCAACCAATAATGACAGCTGCAACCAAAAAATGGCCGGGCGTTGTGGTGGGCGCCTCTGGTCCCAGCTACTTGGGAGGCGGAGGCAAGAGACTCGCTTGAGCCCAGGAATTGGAGATTGCTGTGAGCTGTGATGCCACAGCACTCTATCCAGGGCGACAGCTTGAGGCTCTGTCTCAAAAAAAAAAAAGAAAGCTATAACATTGGAATTGCTATGTCAAAGATATGAATGTCTCAAAGGCTTTTGATCAATATTTTCAAACAAGCTCCAGGAAGGGTTTACCATCCTATAGCTGGCCCTTGAACAACTTAGGGGTTGAACCCTCTGCATAGTCAAAATAACTCCTCATATAACTTTTAACTCCTTAAAAACCTAATTACTGATGGCCTACTGTTGTCCAGAGCCTTATCAATAACACTAAACAATCAATACATACTTGTATGTTATATGTATTATGTATTATATTCTTACAATAAAGTAAGCTAGAGAAAAAAGTATCAAGAAAATCGTAAGAAAGAAAATACATTTACTGTTCACTACTTGGAGGAGGATCAGCATCCATAGCATTGCGTTGAGTGAGCTGGAGGAGGAAAAGGAAGAAGAAGCACCGGTCCTGCTGTCTCAGGACTGGCAGAAGCGTAGAAAATCTGTGTGCAAGTGGACCCGCACAGCCGAGACCTGCGTGGTTCAAGTCGACCGTGCTTTACATTCCCTTCAGTAGTGGGTGGGAAAAGCCGTCTTCAACTGCACCAACAATGGGCTTTATCATTTTTTTTTTTTTTTTTTGAGACAGAGTTTCAAGCTGTCACCCTCAGTAGAGTGCTATGATCATGTCACAGCTCACAGCAACCTCAAACTCTTGGGCTTAAGCGATTCTCTTCTCTCAACCTCCCAAGTAGCTGGGACTACAGGCGCCAGCAACCATGCCCGGTTATTTTTTGTAGCTATTTTATTGTTGTTTTAGCTGGCCCGGGCTGGGCTTGAACCCGCCAGCCTCAGTGTATGTGGGCAGTGCCCTACCCAATTTATAGTTGGGATGGGGGAACCTGCCATTTTAGTTTGCTTTTCTTTGTTAACAGATCATTTTTCATGGTTACTTAGCCAAATGTGTATCTGTTTTCCTTTTGTGATTTTCAATTTTGCTTATTTTGGTAGATCAAGGATATCTTTGAACATCAGATATGTTCAAAGTATACTTTTATCCAGTTTATTACTTATCTTTTAAGTCTGATCGTGTTCACACCTTTGTCTTATTTTTCACTTGTCATACCCTGTGATGAAAAGAGTTTGAATGGCTTTGCCCCATGGCCAAAAGTCACATAGTGACTATCACTCAAACCCTCTTCACATGAGCCTAGTTATTCCTCACCCATTTGTTACTCAACTAGCTGTGCCAGAAGAGGTTTGTTTACCCACAACTGAAAGCAACTTTAACAAGCCTAAGCAAAATAACAATGATGACAATCATAAAATACTCATACGGGCTGCACTCAGCGCTGGAGCCGGGAAGCAAGTGAAGATGTTAAAGATATCTTTGCCAGAGTCAGAAATGGAAACTAGTATTTCCATAGTTTCTGAAACTATTGAAAATGAGCATCTTGTGATTGGATCATGTAGTCAGCCTTCAGTTTCCTGGGATAAGGATTATGATTCCTTTGTTTTACCTCAGTTGGGGGACAAACAGCCATGCTATATATTACTCAGGTTAGATTCTCAGAATACCCAGGGTTACGAATGGATATTCATTGCATGGGCTCCAGATCATTCTCAAGTTCGTCAAAAAATGTTGTATGCAGCTACAAAACTAACTCTGAAAAAGGAGTTTGGAAGTGGCCATATTACAGAAGTATTTGGAACAGTAAAGGAAGATGTATCATTATATAGATATAAAAAACACTTGCTGTCCCAGTCTTCCTTTGCCCCATTGACTGCAGCTGAAGTAGAATTACAACAGGGCGGCGCCTGTGGCTCAGTGGTTAGGGCACCGGCGCCATACACCAAGGATGGTGGGTTCAAACCTGGCCCCTGGCCAAATTGCAACAAAGTAGCCGGGGGTTGTGGCGGGTGCCTGTAGTCCCTGCTACTGGGGGGGAAGCTGAGGCAAGAATCACTTAAGCCCCAAGAGCTGGAGGTTGCTGTGAGCTGTGATGTCACAGCACTCTACCGAGGGCGACAAAGTGAGACTCTGTCTAAAAAAAAAATTAATGAGGTACAAACTGATGTGGGTGTGGACATTGAGCAACAGACACTACAAAGAGTAGCATTTCCTATTTCTCAAGAAGCTTTTCAGGCTTTGGAAAAATTGAGGTAACAGGAAGCTCAACTATGTGCAATTGGAAATAGATATAAAAAAAAGGAAGTTACAAATACAGAACTAAAAGATTTACCAAAGAGAATTCCCAAGGATTCAGCACGTTACCATTTCTTTCTGTATAAACGTTCCCATGAGGAAGACTATTTATAGAGTCCATAGTTTTTATTTATTCAACGTCGGGATACACATGCAGTATAAGAGAACGGATGCTGTATTGTAGCTGCAAGAGCCCTCAACTAGAAATCAGAAAGACTGAGATAGACAATGGGGATGAATTGACCGCACACTTCCTTTATGAAGTGCTTCCCAAGCAACACGCCCATAAGCAAAGTTTCACAAAACCAAAAGGTCCTGTGGGAAAAAAGAGGAATTCAGAGACTAATTAGGGGGCTAGCTGAAGCCAAAGCAACTACTGATTAAAATCTACACATTAAACATTGCAATACTAGTTTGTTAGAAGTTGAGCTTTAGTACAGGAGAATGAAATTTTTCCATGTTGATATATAGTAGGGAAAAATTTATACTTTTTGAAAAATAGCACTTTTCACCTCTGTGTATAAAATTAATGTTCTGTAAGAATCATGATTTCTATTTTTGAGTTAAAGCTAGAAAAGGATTCAACATAATGTTTAATTTTGTCACACTGTTTTAACAGAGTGTTGATTCCATACTTTCACATAATTCTTAAAATGTTATACAATTTACCAGAAAGTCTAATGGTCTCCAACTAGGATATACTTCTTATTACATTTTAGTGAAATATCTGAATTCTTTTTTAAAGAGACAGAAAGACCTTAAAATATTCATACTACTTAATATGTTAAGAACCAGGTTAAGATTATTTTCTAAGTGAAAATTCAGTATGCCTCAGAAAAGGTGGGAAGTTGTTTTACTTCAAGTAGCTTTTCTAACTCTGTCAGATTGTAGGATTACATCTGCAGCTTTTATTTTTTATTTATTTATTTATTTTTGAGACGGAGCCTCAGGCTATCACCCTGGATAGAGTGCCGTGGCATCACAGCTCACAGCAACCTCCAATTCCTGGGCTCAAGAGAGTCTCCTGCCTCCGCCTCCCAAGTAGCTGGGACTACAGGCGCCCACCACAACGCCTGGCTATTTTTTGGTTGTAGCCGTCATTGTTGTTTGGCGGGCCCAGGCTGGATTTGAATCCACTGGCTCAGGTGTATGTGGCTGGCGCCTTAGCCTGTTGAGCCACAGGCGCCGAGCCACACCTGCAGCTTTTAGAAACAGTGCTTTATTGCAGCAGTCTTCTCTATTTGACCTTTTTTTGATTTTTTTTTAGTGGCATTGAAATTTTAGATCAGCTTTCTCTGAAACTTTGTACTGCAAGATTTCTGATAACATTGAAAGACTGAACAGCCTTAGTAAATTCTCTCTAGTGCTTTAAAAAAAATGCATTTCCAAAGTAGGTCATTTCATTATAAATACTATGGGGCCAAATATTTATGTTCAGATTGAAATTTAAATGAATATCATTCAAAAGGAAACAAAAGTAAAAAATATTGAAAAAGTTTCAAACATCAAAATTGACATTTTTCTCCAATACTACGTATTTATAGGCAAATTGTGTTCTTTGTCACTTTTGAGAAAATGTTCAGATTTTTTTTTTTTTTTGAGACAGAGCCTCAAGCTGTCACCCTGGAGAGAGTGCCGTGGCATCACAGCTCACAGCAACCTCCAATTCCTGGGCTCAAGCGAGTCTCCTGCCTCTGCCTCCCAAGTCGCTGGGACTACAGGCGCCCGCCACAACGCCCGGCCAAGAAAATGTTCAGATTTAAAATTGTTTTAAGATCCTAG
>CAUYRH010079022.1:0-12640 GCA_963574655.1 Perodicticus potto
GTGCTGGGTAAACTGGCTGGCGACCTGCAGAAGACTGAAACTGGACCCACACCTTTCACCATTAACTAAGATAGACTCTCACTGGATCAAAGATTTAAACTTAAGACATGAAACTATAAAAATACTAGAAGAAAGTGCAGGGAAAACTCTTGACGGAATCAGTCTGTGCAAATGTTTTATGAGGAGGACCCCCTCTCCCCCCGGGGCAATTGAAGCAGCATCAAAAATACACCACTGGGACCTGATCAAACTAAAAACTTCTGCGCAGCCAAGAACGCAGTCAGTAAAGCAAGCAGAAAGCCCTCAGAATGGGAGAAGATATTTGCAGGTTATGCCTCTGACAAAGCTTTAAAAACCAGAATCCACAGATAACTCAAATGTTTGAGCAAGAAAAGAACAAGTGATCCCATCTCAGGGTGGGCCAGGGACTGGAAGAGAAACTTCTCCGAAGAAGATATGCACACGGCCTACAGACACATGAAAAAATGCTCATCATTCTTAATCATCAGAGAAATGCAAATCCAAACTACTTTGAGATATCATCTAACTCCAATAAGATTAGCCCACATCACAAAATCCCAAAACCAGAGATACTGGCATGGATGTGGAGAAAAGAGAACACTACTACATTGCTAGTGGGAATGCAAACTAATACAGTCCTTTTGGAAAGCTATCTGGAGAATACTTAGAAATTTAAAAATAGAACTGCTATTTGATCCTATAATTTCTTTACTAGGTATATATCCAGAAGCCCAAAAATCACATTATAACAAAGATATCTGTATCAGAATGTTTATTGCAGCCCAATTCGTTACTGGGCAAAAGTCATGGAAAAAGCCCAAGTGCCCATCAACCCATGAATGGATTAATAATTTGTGGTATATGTACACCATGGAATACTATGCAGCCTTAAAGAATGATGGAGACTTTACCTCTTTCATGTTTACATGGATGGAGCTGGAAAATATTCTTCTTAGCAAAGTATCCCAACAATGGAAGAAAAAGTATCCAATGTACTCAGCCCTACTATGAAACTAACTTATAGCTTTCATATAAAAGCTATAGCCCAATTACAGCACAAGAATGGGGGAAAGGGGTAAGGGAGGGGAGGAGAGGGAGGAGGAGGGCGGAGGGAGAGTAATTGGTGGGACTATAACTATGGTGCGTCTTAGAAGGGTACAGGTGAAACTTACTAAATGTAGAATATAAATGTCTGTACACAATAACTAAGGAAATGCCATGAAAGCTATGTCAATCAGTTTGATGAAAATATTTCAAACTGTATATAAAACCAGCACATTGTACTCCATGATCGCATTTCTGTACACAACCATGATTTAATATTAAAAAAAACAAAAAAACTTTAGTGTGCCATGAGATAAAAAAGGTCATAAAATGCTGCACTAAGGGAATGCATTGGGATTTTTGCAGTTAGTCATTCAATTCAAGGGACATTTATTAAATGCCTTCTCTGTGCATTGATAACCATCACAAGCAGGATGTCTGTGTTTAAAGAGACTTGCCTGTGACTCTAAGTCATAACTTTGTATAACTAACACACATTTCTAATTTGAAATATATATCAGATGAATAAATAGAGCTGAATCCAAAACTGATCTAATAGTTGCCTTAATTTTAAAAAATGGAAAAAGATGTCAACAGGAAGCAAAAAAGATTTTTTTAGAATCTTAAGATAATAAGATTAAATCAGCATACTAACTAGACACACTGTTTAAATACAACTGCAACCTGCTATTTTTAGACTTAAGTAAATCATACAGCCTTAAAGTTGAACAAGACTCCAGTGTTAGAGCGCTAGACTATAAAACCTGAATTTTTATTCTAAATGTTGTGGGGTTTTATCCAGAAATGCAGATTTTCCTGGGACTGAGAACTGCAAGAAATTTCGCTTGGGATCCCCATGTGGTGACCTGTGTGAGCCAGCATCAGTGCAGCAAGAGCTGGCACAGAGATCAAGTGGCTTTTACATCTCCAAACAGAGTCCAGTAAAATGTAACTGGACATGAGCTCAAGCCTTGCTGGAGGCATCTCAGATAGACTTCTCACTACTCATACCCTCCTGGAGAAAGTTCAGAGGGAGACCAGCCTGTCTAGGTGGTAACTGTAGGCAGCTTCTTCATATGGGACTCAAGTTGATCTCTGTCCAACATGAACCCACTGACTTTACTTTTACCCCACTTTGGCCACAGACAATAAGGCCACGCGACTTTTCCACATTGCTATGCATTAAGTCTGTGATGGCCACCTGCTCCAACCCCAAGAAGTGCCACTGTGTGTACTTCTGAAAAGTCAGAGATCCAACTGCATCATGAAGCATCCGTTTCATTGGGGAAAATATGGTGTAATCAGATTTAAACCATGGAAATACAAATTTGATTTGTTGATATGTTGCTTTTTTCAAAGTTTTACCATGATATTCAATATCATCAGTCATATTTGAGGGAGGTAATATATTAAAAATGAAAACCCATTGTTTTAAAATATATGAAAATAAGGAAAAAGAAAAGTTCATCATCCTTTCAAGATATTCAGGTAGGCTGAAGATTCCCCAGGCAGAAGACTCAAGGAGGAAATACAGTCTCTTCCAAATGACTGTGAAAGAAAACACAGTCTTTGCACAAATCAAATTTTGATTTACTTTCCTGACTAGCTAAAGATTACAAGTAATATATCCCATAGTAGCATTGTGAATAACATCAACCCCTCCCCAAAGTCTTATTTGTTAAAAATTTTAGAAAGCCAAAGCACTAAGCAGAAATAGATTTATAGCCTAGAGGAATTTCAGTCCACCAGAAGGCTTATCTCATCCTCAGGAGGTAGTAAATTATGTAGTGTTATTACTTTAACTTGAAACAAATTGTTTTTTTTTTTTGTTTGTGTTTTTTTGGTGCTCTATTGCAGTTTTATGATTTTTAGAACATGGATTTCACGCTTGTTAGTGCTAGGAAACAAGTTTAAGGAATAGGAGAGAACATGACAATAAAAATCTTGTGAAGTGAAACTCACTCCAGCAGGATACAGGGCCCAACTGTGCACCTGCAGCTGTGGCATCAAGCGTGAGGGACTGGGGGAATTGTCACCAGGAATTCTCATCTGCAGAGGGATCCTAACCAGTCAGGGGTGAGTGAAAGGTCATTACACAGACACCCCTGCCAGGATTCCTGCTGGAAAGAGGGCACCTGGGAAGAGTGTAACAAAGGCATGATCCGGGCTCAGGAATCCACTGGATACTTGTGCAGGCACCACATTTATACCCCGGGGGGAGCAGGAAGGGGCCCCAAGAGGATTCATGGTGGGGCAGGGGGCTGCAGGCAGCAGCAGACTGAGTACAGAGGGGCCAGAGTGACAACCGCCTGTCCCTGCACCCTGGTCCCCTGCTTGGGTTCCCTCTAAGTCGCTTAACTAAAGGTCAAAGGTCAAGAATGCTTTGAGGAGGGATACAGCAACTGGGGTGGGGTGTGCTCTAAGCACCTACCTTATGTAAGGGGTCCTGCGTGCTCTGCCTTCAAGGTAGGTACGGCTAGGACTCTTTTTCCAAAACGTGACTATGGGAAGATTTGCATAAAAGCACTGCTTTATGTTAGCTGTATTGCATTTCATTCTGGGGAAAGAGATTATGTTTTGACTTTTATATATCTTGGCCTAATTTAGTGGGCATCTACTGTATTCAGATCCACTTCAGCCAATTAAATTAATTATACATATTCCCCAATTCAAAATAAGATTACTCAATTTAGACTGAATCATTCTTGTTCATAGTATTGTGAGAGAGTAATGGGTGTTTTTGAGATCCATTTTGCTAAAATGATCTCCCAGGATTTGTTTCCTTGGTATGTGGTTGTGGTCCTTTTTTTCTTCCACCTCAACTGCTCTAAGGTCCGCATTTCCCGAGGGTCTGATGGGAACTGTACCATGAAGCAATGTGGACCGAGCAATAGAAAAGGACAAGAAAAAATTCCACTGTAAACAGTCTGCACGTAAGTCCGGGTTCCGCAGCGCTCGGCCGCCCTGTCTTGTCTCTGTCGCTGCAGGGGGAAGCACAGCCCTGCCTGCTCCGGTGCATGCCCGCGGCGCCGCCTCCCAAGGCTCCAGTTGCCGCAGGGGCCCTGCGCTCCTGCTCCGGGAGCTCCTGAAGATGCCCCTCCCACTGAGTCTCCGGGAAACCTGAGTGAGCCGCCACCCCTGTCACTGTGCTACTGCAACTGTTTCTAGATGGGTCCCCTTGCCTACCCGGGGTATGTTCCCTCCAAAACACCCACCCTGCTAGGTCACTTTCTTTCCTGCCCCTGCGTTATTCATATTCCACCTCAATGGTAAGAGAAATCTTTCTTGCAGGAGATAAAATACCCGAGTAACTCCTTCACGCCATCCCCGGTGTCATCCAGTGTCACCTTGTTTTATTTTCTGCAGAATCCTCATAAAGTCTCTAATTGAAAAATATTTGCGCTACATATGATCTGCTAAATTTTCAAAATTTATTCTATTCTTCTGGATATCGACTGCCGGATCTCTGGACGTGGTTAAGCACTCCTAAGGAGTGCTCTGGAGCTGTGAGAGCTGCCTGGTCCAAGACTGATTTCCTGCAGGTCAGGCTCCTGTGAAGCCTCATGGCCTGGGCCAAGTGTTTAAGATCTGGCAGGAGGACAAATCCTTGAATCATGTCACCAGACCACATGACATAAGCTGCAACTTCAAGGCTAGGAACTCAGTCCTGGGTCACACCTGCAAATGACCCCAATAAGACTCAAGAGTTCCTTTGTTGGTTTGACAAGGTCTTTAACTATGGTTGATATACAGTATCACATATACAGATTGTGTAGCCACTCCACATATCACTAACCATTACATTAAATTGTTATTTATTTAGTTTGGGTTTTTTTGACGTTTTACTTTCCCAATTAGAATTCTGTATTCCTAGTGACTACAGCAACAAATGGAAAATAATAATTCCTTAACAAATATTTGTGAAATAAATAAAAGAATGAAAGACAAAATACAGTGAAGGCACATTTTTATGACTTTGCCCCTTTAGTCTTTTTTTTTTGTGTATATAAATAAGAGAAAGTGAAACCATGTAAAACAATTTTCAAAAATTTAATAGGTGTATATTTTTCAATATACAAAAAGTTTCTAATACATTGTTGAATAAAGAAAGCATATTCAAGTATATCCAATTACATTACCATCTCATTAAGGTACATTATATATCTATATACACAGATGTCTACAAAAATGTTCACCAACAATTAACAGGGATATCTTGAGGTAGTAAAATTTTAAGTGAGTTTTTCTTTCTTTGTATTTGATTATAATTGTTTTTTGCAATGATATACAAATTTTCATTTAAAAATAAAAGATAGCATGGAGTTCTACCTGTTATTTGAAGGAAATTTCAAACTCTCCAACAGAAACTACAAATTCTGAATATAAAACATAAACACACGTATGTGAAACTCTGAGCAGTCAAAAAAGCTTTTGAAGAGTAAAAATGTGAAAAAAGTTATCAGCACAATGTAAGTTTTCATTTTTCTTTCATTGGCCTATAGGATGGCCATGAATATTGTGTAGTCCATGGTTGGTGAAACTTCAAAAAAAATGTATTGCCTTTCTGGTTTGAGAAAGTGGCAATGGCCACTGGGAAGAGAAGGCGAGTCCAGGAGAGAAGTCAGAGAGGCTTGTTTTCATTTTGCTGTAAACGCTGCCCAGTTCTCTGGCTAACGTGCATGGCGTGGGCAGGGCAGCCTCAATGCAATGTGCAACTAGGCTGAGGAGCTAAATTAATATTTGAGTCACTGTCCATAGCAGGTGAGTTTGCAATTGTTGAAGGAGTATAGCAGAATCCATCTCCACAGCAAAGTATTCACAATGTCCAGGATATGTTCCAAAATTACTCAAAATATGACGAACTAGTAAAACAAATTTATTTTTTAGGAAAAAGATAATCTAGAAAAGGGCAATCTAAGTGAAGTCAGGAATATGGTAAAGTAGGAGATACAAGTTTTAGTCCTCCAACAAAAACCAATTAGACAGATATCCATAAGAAAATAGCCACGGAAGAGCTCAAAGTTGCAGTTAAGAGCCTGAAGTAGCACAGTGGAGTAAAGAAACGGAGAATAACTACATAGAAAGGATTTCTGGGGAGATCAAATGAATGGAAGTGTCTTCAAGAAGGCTAGAAAGAAGAAGGGCAGGGACTTCCACATCAGCCTCATAGCAGGGGACATAGCAGTCCTCAAGGGTTTGCTTTGCAGAGGACAAAGGCAGCTTTTCCACATGCGGTACCCAACAGCCATCACTGCTACAGACACCTCAGAGATGGAGATACAGCTGTTCTACCCCAAGAAGGAGCCATTATTGTGTCATCCCACTGCCAGGGCCATGACCCTCGGAATCCTGCATGTGTCTTGGACCCTGGATATAGCTGCTTTTCTCATACCCATGCTCCAGACCCTGGTCCCATGGCCACACCATGTACAACCATGCCTCAGATGCCAGAGCCACTGTCACTGTGGACTAGCCCTGCCCTGAGCTCCAGAGCCTTGGTTCACTTTGGGTGAACTTGCACTCTGGATCCTGGCTCCCCCATTGCCCTGTGAGCACCCGGGCCTTGGATATAAGGCCCACTGCCACAGTGAGTTATTCACCTCTGACTATGGAGTCATTACTGCTCTGTGTGTTCCCATGTTGTGTGTAAAACTGTGACATCAAAGACATAGAATATACTGCTGTGTCACCTGCTATGTCGCTGATGCTGTGAATCCCTGCCCTTTTTTGTTTTATCCCTCTGCAGACATTTCCATTTATCTGATCTCCCCATAAATCCTTTCTATGCAGTTATTGTCCATTTTTTTACTATACTGTGTTGCTTTAGGATCTTAATTGTACCTTGAATTCTCCCAAGACTATTTTCTATTGTGGAAAATATATGTGCAGTGGGAGTCAAAGTCAAGAATGTTTGTAAGCAGTCAGAGTTAAGTTGCCTTAAGTTGCTTGAAATAGACTGTTATGTTATGTGTAAGCCTTACAGTAACCACAAAGAAAAAAACCTATTATACATACACAAGAGATGGAGAGAAAGGAGACAAACCACACTACTACAGAAAATGATCAAACTAACAAGGAAGACAGCAAGCCAGGAACAAGGAAAAAAGAAGCCACAAAACAGTGAGAAAACAATTAATAAAATGTGCATACAATAGTCCCTCGTTATCTGTGAGAAATACACCACACGACCCCCACTGGATGTCTGAAATATCAGGTAGCACAGAACCCCCACCCTGGCCCTCAATTAGAATGTGTTTCTATTCCTATCTTCCACCCACAAATTGAATGCCTTTTCCTTCCTAACTAAGAATGTATTTATCTGATCTCCCCAGAGAATGTATGGTGCACTGTGGCCATCACTTTAGCAGTCTGAGGTGAGACAGCAAAACCAGCACACATTTTCTTTTTCTTCTTCACAATCCAGCAGACTCATTCTTACCATAGATCTTAGCAACTCTGACTCCTGTGTTTCATATTTCCTCTCAGTTATACTTCCTCAGAGAAATCTTATTTACCCTAGATAAAATAACATGCAAAGGAGATGATAATAATAAAATTAAATATTTATTTTACATCATATATAAAAGTCAACTTAAAATTGATTAAAGACTTAAACATAACACCTAAAACCATAATACCCCTATAAACCAATTGATCTTGGCAATGAGCTTTTGGACATGAACCAAAAGCACAGGCAACAAAAGTAAAAGTAAATGGAACTACATAAACTAAAAAGTCTTTGCACAGCAAAAGAAACAATAAAATAAAAAGGTAACCCACAGAATGGGAGGAAATATTTCTAAACTGTGTATCTTATATGAGTTTAGCATCCAAAATATACAAGATGCTACAACAACTCAATAGCCAATAATAACAACAACCAAATTTTTAAAATGAGCTAAATCCTGAATAGAGAATTTTCCAAGAAAGATATGCCAATGGCTAACAGATTTGTGGAAAAATGTTCAACATTACTAATAACCAAGGAGATATAAATCAAAACCACAATGGTGTATGTTAGGATGGCTATTGTCAAAAAGTCACAAGATAACAAGTGTTGTCAAGGATACGAAGAAAAGGGAACTCTAGTGCACTTGGTGGGAATTTATATTGGTACAGCCATCATGGAAAACAGTATGGAGGTTCCTCAAAAAACTAAAACCAGAACTACTCTGTGACCCAGTAATCCCTCTTCTGGGTATGTATCCAAAGGCAATGAAATCAGCCCCTCAGATACATACCTGCATTGCCCTGTCTATTGCAGCAATATTCACAATAGGCAAGACATGGAAACACCCTGAGTGTCTACTAATGGATGAACGGATGAAGATAATGATTTGTGACAACATGAACTTGGACAATATTATTTTAAGTAAAATAAGCCAGACAGAAAAACAAATATGTATGACTGTTATATGATGAACAGACTATGAAACTAATTGTTAACATAGTTAAAGTAATGGGGCCCTCTGGATTTTTCAACTTAAAAAAATTATCTTTAAAATTTACATTGCCCTAAACAAAACTGAAGAGCTGGTCATAAATCTTATTTTCTACCACATCAAAATAAGTTCAGCCTCCCAATATATAAAGGCTCATGAGTGAATATAAAATAAGTATATAGGCTATTAAACTTTTTAAGCCCTGATAAATTATAAACCTTAGCATCAGACTTACTTCCTTTTATGTTGAAAAAGAGACTGAAATAGAGTAGCTGTGCTGAAGATAACAGCAACTTTATTCATCTCATTTGGTGAGACATGTCACATTCAAGGTTAAGGCAGAAAGTGTTATGTCAGAAATGACTTCATGATGAGTAAAAGTTAAGAAAATTTAAATATAGAGCATAAATTCTTCCAGATATAATGTTTCACATTTTGGAAATCTGGAAAAGCATTTGGGAGAGAACAAGACTAGAAACCCTCTGACATCCATGCTCCTACTGCACGGGCTCCAGGCATCGGCCCAACCTCAGCCTCTTCATCTGAAGTGGGGAGAGACGAACATTTGCTTCACATGGGTGTTCTCTGAAGAGACATATGAGGACAATTAAGTTCACCAACTTGCCACCCTATTCTTACAGTGGCAGCAGTGTAGAAACAGTTCAGGAAGGTGTCATAACCTTGGTATATCCGTGTCTCATAGCTGTATTCATGCTGATGCGTGGCGGTGTCTTGGTGAGTGGTGTTCAGTAGTGGTGTTGTATGTTTTTGCATGCCGTTGCAAGAATGCCAGAGCTTGAATTAGAGCAGCAAATATATATATATATATATATAAATTTCTTGTTTAACTTGGCTAGAGTGGAAGTGAAATCAAGAATATGTTAGTCCCAGTTTCTAGGGACAATACCATGAAGAAAATGGCAGTGTACAAGTGTATTAAATGTTTCTCTGAGAGGAGAGAAACTCACTCATGAAGAGAGGTCAGGGAGGCTAGTAATGAGCAGAACTGACAAAAACATTGCAAAAATTCATTGAATTATATGCCAAAATCTTCAGGTGACTGTTAGATGCATAGGAGACCCAGTAAACACAGAAAAAGTTAGGAAAATCCTAACTGAAAATCTTGGCATGACAAAAGTGTGGCTCTTGTATCATGACAATGCACCAGCTCACACAGCACTGTCTGTGAGGGAGTTTTAGCCACTAAACAAGTGACTGTATTGAAATACCCTCTCTACTCACTGATCTGGCTCCCAGTGGTTTTTTTTCTTTACCCAAAGACATTGGAAATATTGAAAGGGAAGACACTTTGATGACATTCAGGACATCAAGAGCAATAGGATAATAGCTCTGATGGCCATTCCAAAAAAAGTGTTCCAAAATTGCTTTGGTGAATGAAGCATTGGTGTTAATGCGTAGCTACCCAAGGGGGGATCCTTTAAGGTGACCACAGTGACATTCAGCAATGAGGTATGTAGAATAAGTTCATGAACTTAATTGTTAGGCCTCACATATGTAAGGGTTTTAGGAGCTATTAATAATATACAAATAGATAATATTATTCTCATTGCTATTATTTTGAAACCCTTATGAAGACATTAAATTCAGAAATGATTTTGAAAAGGTCAATGAAATAGATAAAACTTTGGCTAATCTAACCAGGAAAAAAAGAGTAAAATCTCTAATTTCATCAATCAGAAATGGTAAAGATGAAATAACAACAGACTCTTCAGAAATTCAAAAAAGCCTTAAGAAATATTACAATAAACTTTACTCTCAGAAATATGAAAATCTGAAGGAACTTAACCAATACTTAGAAGCACGCCACCTTCCAAGACTTAGCCAGAATGAAGTGGAAATGTTGAACAGGCCTTTACCAAGTTCTGAAATAGCATCAGCTATACAAAATCTCCCTAAAAAGAAAAGCCCAGGACTAGATGGCTTCACGTCAGAATTCCACCAAACCTTTAAAGAGGAACTAGTACCTATATTACTCAACCTTTTCCAATATATAGAAAAAGAAAGAATACTACCCAACACATTCTATGAAGCAAATATCACCTTGATCCCTAAACCAGGAAAAGACCCAACAAGAAAATAAAATTATAGACCAATATCACTAATGAATATTGATGCAAAAATATTCAATAAGATCCTAACAAACAGAATCCAGCAACACATCAAACAAATTATATACCATGACCAAGTGGGCTTTATCCCAGGGTCTCAAGGCTGGTTCAATATATGTAAATCTATAAATGTAATCCATCACATAAACAAATTAAAAAACAAGGACCATATGATTCTCTCAATTGAGGCAGAAAAAGCTTTTGATAATATCCAGCTTCCCTTCATGATTAGAACACTTAAGAACATTGGTATAGAAGTGACATTTCTTAAACTAATAGGCCATCTACAGCAAACCCACAGCCAATATCGTATTGAATGGAGTTAAATTGAAATCATTGCTACTTAGATCAGCAACCAGGCAAGGTTGCCGGTTTTCTCCATTGCTCTTTAACATTGTAATGGAAGTTTTAGCTATTGGATTAGGGAAGAAAAAGTGATCAAGGTTATCCACATAGGGTCAGAAGAGATCAAACTTTCACTCTTCACAGATGATATGATTGTATATCTGGAAAACACCAGGGGTTCTACTACAAAACTTTTAGAAGTGATCAAGGAATACAAGAATGTCTCCGGCTACAGAGTCAACACTCATAAATCTGTAGCTTTTACCAGCAACAGCCAAGCCGAAAACACAGTCAAGGACTGTCCTTTCACAGTAGTGCCAAAGAAGATGGGATATTTGGGAGTTTACCTAACCAAGGACGTGAAAGATCTCTATAAAGAGAACTATGAAACTTTAAGAAAAGAAATAGCTAAAGATGTTAACAAATGGGAAAACATACCATGCTCATGGCTGAGAAGAATCAACATTGTTAAAATGTCCATTCTACCCAAAGCAATATATAATTTCAATGCAATTCCTATTAAAGCTCCATTGTCATATTTTAAAGATCTTGAAAAAATAATACATCGTTTTTTATAGAATCAGTAAAAACCTCAAATAGCCAAGACATTACTTAGAAATAAAAACAAAGCAGGAGCAATCACACTACCAGACCTGACAACATACTATAAATCGATAGTGATCAAAACAGCATACTGGCACAAAAACACAGAGGTAGATGTTTGCAACAGAATAGAGAACCAAGAGATGAATCCAGCTACTTGCCATTATTTGATCTATGACAAGCCAATTAAAAACATTCAGTGGGGAAATGACTCCCTATTTAACAAATGGTGCTGGGTGAACTGGCAGGCAACCTGTAGAAGACTGAAACTGGACTCACACCTTTCACCATTAACTAAAATAGACTCTCACTGGATTAAAGATTTAAACTTAAGACATGAAACTATAAAAATTCTAGAAGAAAGTGTAGGGAAAACTCTTAAAGGAATTGGTCTGGGCGAATATTTTTTGAGGAGGACCACCTGGGCAATTGAAGCAGTATCAAAAATACACTACTGGGACCTGATCAAACTAAAAAGCTTCTGCACAGCCAAGAACATAGTAAGTATAGCAAGCAGACAGCCCTCAGAATGGGAGAAAATATTTGCAGGTTATGCCTCCTACAAAGGTTAACAACCAGAATCTATAGAGAACTCAAATGTATTAGCAAGAAAAGAACAAGTGATCCCATCTCAGGGTGGGCAACAGACTTGAAAAGAAACTTCTCTAAAGAAGACAGGCACACGGCCTACAGACACATGAAAAATGCTCACCATCTTCAATCATCAGAGAAACGCAATCAAAACTACTTTGACATATCACCTAACTCCAAGATTAGCCCACATAACTAAATCCCAAAACCAAAGATGTTGGCATGGATGTGGAGAAAAGGGAACACTTCTACACTACTGGTGGGAATGCACACTAATACGTTCCTTTTGAAGGATGTTTGGAGAATGCTTAGAGATCTAAAAATAGACCTGCCATTCGATCCTATAATTGCTTTACTAGGTATATACCCAGAAGACCAAAACTCACATTATAACAAAGACATCTGTACCAGAATATTTATTGCAGCCCAATTCATAATTGCTAAGTCATGGAAGAAGCCCAAGTG
>CAUYRH010079023.1:0-10544 GCA_963574655.1 Perodicticus potto
ACAGTTTAACAAAATTGATAAACCCTTGGCTAGCTTAGCCAGAAACAGAAAATTAAAATCCCTAATTTCAATCAGAAATTACAAAGGCAAAATAACAACAGACACCTCAGAAATTAAAAAAATTCTTAATGAATACTACAAGAAACTTTACTCTCAGAAATATGAAAATCTCAAGGAAATTGACCGATACTTGGAAGCACGCCACCTTCCTAGACTTACCCAGAAAGAATCAGAAATGTTGAATAGACCTATATCAAGTACTGAAATAGCATCAACTGTACAAAATCACATTAACTATATGAAATCTCCCAAAATAGAAGAGTCCAAGACCTGACGGCTTCACATCAGAATTCTACCAAACCTTTAAAGAGGAACTAGTACCTATATTACATAAACTTTTCTAAAGCATAGAAAAAGAAGAAATACTTCCCAACATGTTCTATGAAGCAAATATCACCCTGATGCCCAAACCAGGAAAAAATACAAAAAAGAAAGAAAATTATAGACCAAAATCCCTAATGAATATGGATGCAAAAATATTCAATAAGATCCTAGAAAACAGAATCCAGCATCACATCAAAAAAATTATACACCATGACCAACTTGATTTTCTCCCAGGATCTCAAGGATGGTTCAACATATGTAAAACTATAAATATAATACATCACATAAACAAAATAAAAAAAAAGACCATATGATTCTCTCAATGCAAAAAACGCTTCTGCTAATATCCAGCATCCTTTTTTGATCAGAACAATTAAAAAAATAGGTATAGAAGGGACATTTCTTAAATGATAGAGGCCATCTACAACAAACCCATAGCCAATATCATATTGAATGGAGTTAAATTGAAATCATTTCCACTGAGATCAGGAACCAGGCAAGGTTGCCCATTGCCTCCACTGCTTTTTAACATTGTAATGCAAGTCTTAGCCACCGCAATCAGGGAAGAAAAGGCGATCAAGGGTATCCAAATAGGAATAGAGGAGATCAAACTTTCATTCTTTGCAGATGATATGATTATATATCTGGCAAACACCAGGGATTCAACTACAAAATTCTTAGAAGTGATCAAGGACTACAGCAATGTCTCAGGCTACAAAATCAACACCCTTAAATCAGTGGCCTTTATATATACCAACAATAGTCAAACCAAAAAACAGTCAAGGACTCTATTCCTTTTACAGTAGTGCCAAAGAAGATGAAATATGTGTGAGTTGCCTAACAAATGACGTGAAAGTTCTCTATAAAGAGAACTAAGAAACTCTGAGAAAAGACATAGCTGAAGATGTCAACAAATGGAAAAACATACCATGCTCATGGCTATGAAGAATCAACATTGTTAAAATGTCATATTTCCCAAAGCAATTTGCAAATTTAATGCAATCCCTATTGAAGCACCACTGTCATACTTTAAAGACCTAGAAAAAATAACACTTTGTTTCATATGGAATCAGAAAAAACCTTGAATAGCCAAGACATTACTCAGAAATAAAAACAAATCAGGAGGAATCATGCTACAGACCTCAGACCATACTATAAAACTATAGTGATCACAACAGCATGGTACTGGCACAAAAACAGAGAGGTAGATGTATGGAACAGAATAGAGAACCAAGAGATAAACCCAGCTACTTACTGTCATTTGATCTTTGATAAGCCAATCAAGAACATTCAATGGGGAAAAGACTCTCTATCTAACAAATGGTGCTGGATGAACTGGCTGGCGACCTGTAGAAGACTGAAACTGGACCCCACCCCTTTCACCATTAACAAGGATAGACTCTCACTGGATAAAAGATTTAAACTTAAGACATGAAACTATAAAAATACTAGAAGTGCAGGGAAAACACTTGAAGAAATCAGCCTGGGTGAATATTTTATGAGGAGGACCCGCCCTACCTGGCAATTGAAGCAGCATTAAAAATACACTACTGGCACCTGGGCAAGCTAAAAAGCTTCTGCACAGCCAAGAACACAGTAAGTAAAGCAAGCAGACAGCCCTCAGAATGGGAGAAGATATTTGCAGGTTATGTCTCTGACAAAGGTTTAATAATCAGAATCCACAGAGAACTCAAACATATTAGCAAGAAAAGAACAAGTGATCCTATCTTAGGGTGGGTAAGGGACTTGAAGGGAAATTTCTCTGAAGAAGACAGGTGCATGGCCTACAAACACAGGAAAAAAATGCTATCATCCTTAATCATGAGAGAAATGCAGATCAAGATATCATCTAACTCCAGTAAGATTATCCCACATCACAAAATCCTAAAACCATAGATGTTGGTATGGATGTGGAGAAAAGGGAACACTTCTGCACTGCTGGTGGGAATGCAAACTAATACATTTCTTTTGGAAAGATGTTTGGAGATCACTTAGGGATCTAAAAAGAGACCTGCCATTTGATCTTGCAATTCCTCTACTAGGTATATATACAAAAAACCAAAAATCACTTTATAACAAAGATATTTGCTATATAATTGCAATAAACCAGAATGTTTATTGCAGCCCAATTTGTAATTGCTAAATCATGGAAGAAGCCCAAGTGCACACTCACCCATGAATGGATCAACAAACTGTGGTATATGTACACTACGGAATATTATGCAGCCTTAACAAAAGATGGAGATTTTACCTCTTTCATGTTTACATGGATGGGGCTGGAACATATTCTTCTTAGCAAAGTATCTCAAGAATGGAAGAAAAAGTATCCACTGTACTCAGCCCTACTATGAAACCAATTTATAAACACCCACACTTCTACATGAATGCTATAACCCAACTATAAGCCAAGATAAAGGGAAAGAAAAGGGGAGAGGGGAGAATAGTGAGGGAGGATAAATGGAGGAAGGGTAATATGTGGGACCACATCTATGGTGCATTTTACAAGGATACATGTTACATCTACTAAGTGTAGAATATAAATGTCTTAACATGATAACTAAGAAAATGCGGTGAAGGCTTTGTTAACCAGTTTGATGAAAGTATTTCAAATTGAATATAAAACCAGCACATTGTACCCCTTTATTGCATTAATGTACACAGCTATGATTTAATAAAAAATTCAATCAATCAATCAATCAACAAAAAAGAGTAGAAAAACAAATACCACATGTGCTATTAAATTGGAACTAATAATAAGCACTCAGGTAAAACTTGATGGAAATCAAGTAGGTGAGAAGGGAGAGAAAGGGAAGGGTAAAAGCATGCATAACAAGTACAATGTACATTATATGGGTGACAAGAACACCTGTAACTTTGACTTAAGCAGTACAAAAGCAATCCATGTAACCAAAACATGTGTACCCCTGGAAATATTCTGAAATATAAGCAAAAAGAATTAGCTTCAGATATGCAGGTAAGTATTTAATATTTATGCCTACATTAAAATTTATATTACTAATTTCTCAGTCACATGTTTTTTATTTGTTTGTTTATTTATTTATTTATTTATTTATTTTTTGGGAGACAGAGTCTCACTTAGTTGCCCTTTAGGTAGAGTGCCGTGGTGTCACAGCTCACAACCTCCAACTGCTGGGCTTAGGCGATTCTCTTGCCTTAGCCTCCTGAGTAGCTGGGACTACAGGTGCCCGCCACAATGCCCGGCTATTTTTTGGTTGCAGTTTGGCCGGGGCCGGGTTTGAACCCACCACCCTCGGTATATGGGGCCAGTGCTCTACTCGCTGAGCCCAGGTGCCACCCCTCAGTCACATGTTTTAATGAAAGATAGCATTGGAAACTGGGTTATTTATAATTGTAGTACTCTGACAAAGTTGAAAATCTGGAGGTTTCAATTTCACATGGCTTTATTTAGAAATACATTCTGGATATCCACTCATAAGACTATCAGTTGGTGGCAAAAGCTAATAAGGCCACAAATCTTGTTGCAATTCCTAAAAGAAATGCAACTCATACATCGAATTTCCATTATCAGTTCTAGAGTTATTACCTCTCAGTAATAAAAGAAAAATGTTTATAAAACTCATATGTACTTTCCCCAATAGAAAATGTACCAATATAAAATTTGAATTGTAGTTTAATAAGGTTGGATTTGCAAAGCCAAACGCTCAAAAGTCAAATAAACTGGTGAAAAAATATTTCTTCACTTTTATATTTCTTCTTTCCCCAACAAAAGGTGTATGTTCAAAAAGTAACAGAAATGAGTCTATTTTTATTAGCTTTACAGGTTGATAAGATTTATATGTAGCTATTTTGAACACATAAGATGCTCATTCATTAAATAGAAGGTTATAATCTGAATCTACTAAGGACCCAGACAGTTACTTATTATGATTTCACATAAGTATATTTACTAATCTCACTCTCCAAAGAATAACTTGGGACAGATTTTTGATACATGGACATACTCCCCTAGAGAATCACCAGGGGCAAGTTTAATAAGATAAACATATGTAATTGACCCTTGAACAACTGCACACGTTCACTTGTACATGGATTTTCTTTCCACCTCTGCTACGCTGAGACAGTAAAATCAACACTTTTTCCTTCTCCACAGACTCAAGGTGAAGATGATGAGAATAAAGTTCTTTATGATGATCCACTTCTAATTAATGAACAGTAAATATATTATCTCTTCCTTACGATTTTCTTAAAAACATTTTTTCCTCTAGCTTACTTAAATGTAAAAATATAGTATATAGTACATACGTAAAATACATTAATTGACTGTTTATGTTATTGGTAAGGCTTCTAGTCAACAGTAGACTATTAGTAATTAAGTTTTGGGGAAATCATACACACGGGCTGGTCATGGTGACTCATGCCTGTAATTCTGACCCCAGGAATTCAAGATCAGCCTGTAAAAGACCAAGACCTCATCTGTACAAAAAACAGAAAAATTAGCTGAGTATGGTTGGTGTGCTCCTTAATCCAAGCCACTCAGAGGGGTAAGGCAGAAAGATCACTTAAGCCTAGAAGTTTGATATTGCAATGAGTTATGATGGGGCCAATGTACAGAATGAGTGACAGAGCAAGACCCTATATCCAAAACAACAACAAAAAAGGAATACATGGGATTTTCGGCTACGTGGAAGATTGGCGCTCTAACCCCATGTTGTTCAAAGGTTTTATCTCCCACTCCCACTCTTAATCTGATGTGCCTCTCCTCTCTGCTCTACTCATGGGAGAATCAGTCTCAGGTTACCACTGTTATTGATGGGAACGTATTTATCCTTCTGGTAAACTCAGTTGGGAAAACAGATTGATAGTTACTGTTATAAGAGAACTGGACTATATAAAATGTTTTGTGTGTATATTCTAGCCTCAAGACTCTTCATCACTTTTCCCTTTCATCTTTATTTTTCTTTAAAACACCTTTATTACCATCTAATATAAATGTATTTATTTGTTTTATATTATCTACCACTAAAATTGAAGTTCTCTGAGAATTAAGGAAAGTTTTTGTATTATTTACTGCTATATGAACAAAGGCATTCAAATATTTATGGAATTAATTAAATATATAATCATTTACAATTATACATACACTCAACACACCCATACTTTTCTCTTTATAATCTTTATGTAGATCATGTAAATACCTATATGCCAACATACTCAAGAATATTTATTAAGATTTTCCCCACCTGTGTTAAATAGCAATAACTCATCCCAAATTACCAATGAACTGAAATAGACAATAGTGAAGAATACTGGGGAAAATAATATTTATATCATGTTATTGTAGGACAAGTCCCCAGCAGCTTGGAAATCTAGCTTTTCCCAGCTTCTTGCTTACAGTTCTAAGAATAACTGTAGGATGATTCTTCTAGGAATCTAACATCCTAAAACAAAAGAGGAACTAGCCAGACCAGCTGGGCTCTCTGTTCCTACCCCTCCTAGAACAAGATGTCTGGCAATGCTTTTGGCCAGTTTGTCAAGTTGTCCACAGGTATAAAACCCAGGGAAGAGCTGCTTTCAGGGTCTCTCAGCTGCAGTACAACGTGGAGCATGTGCACCTGAGACTCCATCTTTCCTGAGTCTTGGCTTGCTGTGAATCTTAGGCATCTATTATCCCCTGCTGCCTATCCATGAATAATAAAGTTATTTTGCTTAACTTGCTGTGTTGAGTGTCTGTGTTACCAGACTCATGCAAGTATAGTGATATTGACTGGTTCATGGAATTGATAAAGTGATTAGAGTCTTCCTCTTGGAATGGTATCAGCGCACAAAGAACCTGAATTGCAAATTAACAAAATATAGAACACAAAACTAAGATACTAAAATAAGCTGTTTATCTTCAATTACCCAGTACTCAGTACAGTTCCTGACTCACAGACATTTGTGAAAGACCATTATTATAATGACCACAAAAGAGTAACTCCTTCCTGTGTCCATACCCCTTCCCAAAGTGACCTTACCAGTTCCCACCAAGCAACTATTTCTCCATTTTTTTGTATCTGGCTGGCCTTGTGACTTGCCTTGCTTGATACAGTGTCAGAAGCTTCACTGTGTGAGCTGTTAGGCCCGGGACTTATAAGAAAAATTGCAACTTCTACTTTTTCCTTTTTGGAACTCTAAGCCACTATGATGTGAAGAATCACAGTCTAAACTACTAAAAGATGACAGGCTATCTAGAAGAGAACCAAGGAACTCCAGTCGTTAGCTACAGCTGACTGCCTTACAACTGTGTGAGAATAACTTGCATCCTCAAGCTCTACCAAGGGTGTCCAACCCTTGCAGATTACGTGAGGAATTTTTTGCTTATCTGTGCCAGATATAACGAAAATTATGCATGCACTTTTTTTTTCTTTTTCTCTGAAAGCATCAGCTTTCATTAGTGTTTGTGTAGTTAATGTGTGGCTCCAAACAACTCTTCTAATGTGGTGCAGAGAAGCCAAAAGGTTAGACACCTCTGCAAGCCTACTCTAATAGTGAATTATCACTCCTGCATGAGTAAGACCAGAGGAAAAAATACACAGATACCAACACAGAATCAACAGAAATAATGTCATTACTGCCTCAAGCCACTAAATTTTGAAAACGTTTATTATATAGCAATTCAGACACAGACACAACATCTAATAAATGTGCTAGGAGGGAGTGAAAAATGGACGACACATTGTTTCTCACAAATTCTAATTCCAGGAATGGCTAGCTTCCTCATAAATATTGGTAACATGCTCTTTTTAATCCTCCTACAATCATGTTTTACTGCTTTTAGAAGTTATAAGGTAGTTTCAATCAGCAATCAGAAACTACCTGTCTCCCTTACTTGCCTCAACAATAATATAACAACAAAAATTTGCAAGGTGTCCAAAAGGGCAAGGGAAAAAAGACAGTCTAAACAGACAAAACAATCAACATTACTAAAATCAGATATAAAAAAGATTTTAGAACTATCATCAAAAAATAAAAAATAACTACAGTTAACATGTATAAGGCTCTAATGAAATATACTTGGTTAGTAAAGTAAATTTAGCACATATATGCCAACTCTAAGACAGCCAAATGGCAATGCTCTAAATGCACTGTGCTCTAAAAAGCACAGTGAAAGAAATTAAAAAAAAACAACAAAACACCTTCTATAGGCTCATGAGCAAACCAGCAAAATAAAAAGAATCAGTGAACTAAAAGGCAAGTCAAAAGACATTATCCAAATTGAATTAAAAAAAAAAATAGTGGAAAAGGAAAAACAAACCAGAATAAAACACTCAGAAGCCATAAGGCAAGATCAAATGTTCTAATGTAGACATAATCTGAATCCTAGAAGGAAAAGATCTAAAGAATGGAAGTGGGGTGGCAGGGAGCAGGGAAAAATATTGGCTCAAAATCAATGAAAGAAACCCAACGACATGTCCAAAAAACTCAGAGAACATCTAGCAAGATAAAGACTTTATGAATCTCATATTCAAACTCCTGAAATTGAAGACAAAGAGAAAATATTATAGATACCCAGAGAAAAACACATTACAGAGAAACAAAGTATAAATGGAACAAATGGAAACAGCTAGACAATAGATTTTTAAACCAACACTATCAAATAACTTTAAATGTATGTGAATGTCTTAACTCATTGGTTAATATGTAGAGATTATTAGATTACATTAAAAACAAAGATCCATATATGCTAAAAACCCACTTGAGGCTCGGCACCCATAGCACAGTGGTTATGGTGCCGGCCACATACACCACGGGTGGGAGGTTTGAAACCAGCCCACGCCAGCTAAACAACTGCAAGAAAAAAGTAGCTGGGCGTTGTAGTGGGTGCCTGTAGTCCCAATTACTTGGTAGGGTGAGGCAAGAGAATCACTTAAGCCCAAGAATTTGAGGCTGTTGTGAGCTGTGATGCCACGATACTCTACCCAGGGCAACACAGTGGGACACTTTGTCAAAAAAATGAAAACAAAAACAAAAAAACCCACTTGACATAAAAAGACAGGTGAAAAGTAAAAGGAAGGATAAAAAAAGACATATGATACAAACAATAACCAAAAGTAGGAACAGATATATTAATTTCAGAGAAAATAAATAAAAAATGTTATCAGGGATAAGGAGGCAAATTACATAATGATAAAGGGGTCTATCCCATAATTAGACCTAAAATGTTAATGTGTAATCATTAATAACAGAACATCAAAATATGAGATAAAACTGAAAGATCTTAAAGGAAAAAGAGGCAAATCTATTCTCATAGTGTGTGATTTCAACATTTCTCTCACAGCAATTCATAGATCATAATGGCAGAAAATCAATAATATAATCTATAGGCCAACATGACCTAATTAATATTTAGAAAACATTCCACCCAACAAAAACAGAATACTCATTCCTTTCAAGTGCACATGGGACATTCACAAAACTAAAGCATATTTTGAGCCATAAAACACAACAATTTTTTTTTAAAAACCATATAAAGTATGACCTTTGACCATTAAAAAATGAGAAAAAATAACAAAAAATCTGTAAGATCACCAAATATCTGGAAATTAACACTTTTAAATAACCCATGGGAAAATACTCAGGGATCTAATTATTAACACAATAATTAAGTAAACAAGATGAGATATATTAACCAGTGTGATGTAAGCATTCCTAATTCTATATGAAATCAGCACAATGTACCTCATAAATGTACCCCATAAATACCTTAATGTATACATGATCTATGTGTTTATGATTTAATAAAAAATATATATATATGAAAAAAAATAACCCATGGGTCACTTCATAGGTTCTAAAAGGCAGGATGGGAGGAAGTTAGCTTTACTTCCTCCCAAGGAAAACCAGACCAGAACTAAATTTATAGCACTGAGATTATCAGCAGCAATATCCCAAAACTCAAATATGAGAATAAGACTGTACCTAGGGTCAAAGAGAAGTAAAAAAATTCAGGGCACATGGTAAAAGCAAAGACTTCCATCATCTGCAACACTCCTGCCTATCATCGAATTTGTGGAAAATCTTGCTCAGGAGTCACAGTTTCTACATGAGAAAAACTGAAATCAAGTTGGACTTCCACACCAGGATACCTGTCCCTGAGCCCATGGGAAGCATCACTCATACCTGAAGGGAGAAATATCCCCAAGGATAGCTAAAGACAAAGGGAGGAGGCAGGGCTACCATCCTCAGATCTAGAAACTCTACTCTGCAACCTGAAGAGGAGGGAACATTTCCAAACTCATCCTATAAGGCCTGCATTACCCTGACACCCCAAAAAGACAATGACACAACCAGAAAAGAAAACTATACGCCTATATCACCAGTGAACGCAGATGTAAAAATCCTTAGCAAAATATAAGCAAATCAAATTCAACAACACATAAGATCATGCCTCATGATCTGGTGGGTTTCATCCAAATGAAAGATGGTTCATTATATACAAATCAATAAATGTGATTGATCAGAGTAATATATCATAAGAACAAAAAACCACATAATCACTTCAAGAGATGCTAAAAAAGTATTTGATAAAATTCAAAATCTTTTTTTTTTTTTTTTTTTTTGAGACAGAGCCTCAATATGTCACCCTGGGTAGAGTGCTATGGCATCCCAGCTCACAGCAACCTCCAATTCCTGGGCTCAAGCGAGTCTCCTGCCTCTGCCTCCCAAGTAGCTGGGACCACAGGCGCCCGCCACAACGCCCGGCCATTTTTTGGTTGCAGCTGTCATTGTTGTTTGGCAGGCCCGGGCTGGATTCGAACCTGCCAGCTCAGGTGTACGTGGCTGGCGCCTTAGCCCATTGAGCCACAGGCGCCGAGCCTACAAGCTAATTTATTTTCTGCATTTTCTTGATTTAACTTGCTAATTTTATTATTTCATTTAAAAAGAACCTTGCTAAAGGACTTTGCTTGCCTCTTTCCTTAATCCTTTTCTAATGTATCAGCATTGCTCACTTATTTTTTTTTTTTTTTTTGAGACAGAGTCTCACTTTGTCGCCCTCGGTAGAGTGCTATGGCATCACAGCTCACAGCAACCTCCGACTCCTGAGCTTAGGTGATTCTTTTGCCTCAGCCTCCTGAGCAGCTGGGACTACTGCCGCAACGCCCAGCTATTTTTTTGTTGCAGTTTGGCCAGGGTTGGGT
>CAUYRH010079026.1:0-11431 GCA_963574655.1 Perodicticus potto
GGTGCCTGTAGTCCCAGCTACTTGGGAGGCAGAGGCAAGAGACTCACTTGAGCCCAGGAATTGGAGGTTGCTGTGAGCTGTCATGCCACAGCACTCTATCCAGGGTGACAGCTTGAGGCTCTGTCTCAAAAAAAAAAAAAAGACAGACCAATGGCCAACAAACATATGAAAACATGCTCAACATCTCTAATCGTGAGGAAAATGCAAATCAAAACCACAATGAGATAGCACCTAACTCCAATGAGAATGGATTTTAACCAAAAAAAATCCCCAAACCACAAATGTTAGCATAGAAGCAGTCAGTTGTGACCACTTATACACTGGTGGTGGGACTGCAAACTAGTATAAGCTCTATGGAAAGTAGTACAGAGATATTTCAAAGAACTAAAAGAAGACCTCCCATTTGATCTAGCAATCCCACTACTTGGTATTTACCCAAAGGAAAAAAAGACTCTTGCACTTGAATATTTACAGCAGCAAACTTCACAATTGCGAAGATGTGAAAACAACCCAAGTGTCTATCAATATATGGGTGGATTAATGATATATGTATACCGTGGAATATACTCAGCCATTAAAAAAAAGGTCAACTAATACCTCTTATATTAACCTGAATGGAACTAAAGACCATCCTTCTAAGTGAAGTAACACAAGAATGGAAAAACAAATACCACATGTACTCACTACTAAATTGGAACTATCTGATCAACACTTACATGGACATATGAAAATAACATTCATTAGAAATTAACCAGGTGGGAGGGAGAGAAGGGGATTACATTTATGTATAGTTAGGGTATTTATTGACTAGGAAAGGGCATGAATGTATCAGAAATGTCCTATCTCTTAACCTAAATGAAGATTACCCTGGTAAAATTTTCACATGTGAAAAATTCATCAAATTGTACGCCTGAGATGTGTATACTTCCCTGTATGTAAATTTCAATAAATATAAGTTTTTAAAAGACTCATAATGGATGAGAATTGTCCCATTATGAGGGAAAGAATCCTTGTGAAGCCCTAACAGGAAAAATATGAAGAAAAATACACCTAAACATTACACAGCAAAACTGCTAAAAACGAAAGACAAAAAAAAAAAAAAATGTTTAAAACAGCCAGGGGTGCCGGGCGCATTGGCTCATGCATGTAATCCGAGCACTCTGGAAGAGCAAGGAGGGTGGATTGCTTGACCTCACAGGTTTGAGACCAGTAAGCCAGAGCGAGACCCCCGTCTCTAAAAATAGCCAGGCACTGTGGGGGGCGCCTGTAGTCCCAGCTACTCAGGAGGCTGAAGCAAGAGAATTGCGTAAGCCTAAGAATTTGAGGTTGCTGTGAGCTGTGACACCACAGCACTTTACCAAGGGCGACATAGTGAGACTCTGTCTCCAAAAAGAAAATAAATAAATAAATAACTTTTTTGCCTTCAAAGGAGCAAGAATTAAACTGATATCTGAGCAAGAAGCAATTGAATAACTGGAATAATTACTTCAAAGTGTTGAAAGAAAATAACATAAGTTCTGAGAATTCTACACCTGATAAAAGTATCCTTCTGGTATGAAGCTGAAAAAAAAGATATGTCTGATAAACAAAAACATAAGAAAACTGAGACTTCTGGTGCTATCTAAGATAGACTAAGCCTGCTATGGTGCCTCTCTCTCTCATTACAACTAAATACTCAGGACAGAATACAAAAAGCAACTACCTGAGGACTCTGAAAAATAAACAAAAGCAGGGAAAGGAAAGGGAAATCAAAACCAGAAGCAGCAATTTCTGTAGGAGTTAGTTTCCTGTTTGTTTTTTCTTCTTTCCTACTGTCTCAATAGCACTGGCCTGAAGGCAGGCCCAGCTGTGAAGCTGTACAATTGCAGCAGCACAGGAGGTAAAGCTTTCTGGTGACAGGCCCAGAAACAGGGTCCCTGGGAGCCCATTAATAATAGGGATAACCTCAGAGAGGAGAGAGTGAGAAAATGTTCTCCTATACTGTATATGAATCACCACAAGCTCCACACTTACCTCTGAGATACACATACATAGCAAACACTTTTTTTTTTTGGAGACAGAGTCTCTGTCACCATTGTGTCATCATCACTCACAGCAACCTCAAATTCTTGAGCTCAAGTGATCCTCTTGCCTCAGCCTCCAGAGTAGCTGGGACTACAGGCACTCACCATGACACCTAGCTAGTTTTTCTAATTTTTTTTTTTTGTAGAGACAGAGTCTCACTTTATCCCCCTGGTTAGAGTGCTGTGGCATCACAGCTCACAGCAACCTCCAACTACTGGGTTTAGGCAATTTTCTTGCCTCAGCCACCTGAGTAGCTGGGACTACACGTGCCCGCCACAACGCCTGGCTATTTTTTTTGGTGCAGTTTGGCTGGGGCTGGGTTTGAATCCGCCACCCTCGGTATATGGGGCCAGTGCCCTACTCACTAAGCCACAAGCGCCTCCCTAGTTTTTCTATTTTTAATAGTGACAGAGTCTCACTCTTGATAAGGATGGTCGCAAACTCATGAGCTGAAGCAACCTGCTCGTCTTAGCCTCCCAGAGTTCTAGCATTACAGGCATGAGTTACCAGGCCCCACCAAGATCAATGCTTTTGGAACAAATAAAAAGATAGTTCTCAACAGAGAAATAAAAACATGAAAAAAAGAACCAAGTGAAAATTTTATTTCACATAAATCACGGTGTAGAATTTGGCACAAAAATAGATAAATAGACCAATCAAATAGAATACAGTCTTAAAACTAACCTGCACAAATATAGGGTGGCCATAAAGTTTGTGTGCAATTTGACACAGCATTTCTGGCTACCCTGTCTATTCCCTTGACAAATGACAAACGCAGAGCGATATGACACTGCAGAGCAATGAAGGGAAGGCAATCTTCCACTAATGGTACAGAAACTGGTTATCCTCTATGAAGAAAATAAAGTTTGACCCTTATCTACATCATGTGTGTGTATATGTGTATAGATCAGTTCTACATGGAGTTAGATACATGTAAAAATGTAAATTACAATCAATAAAGCTTTTTTTTTTTTTTGAGACAGAATCTCACTATGTCACCCTCAGTAGAGTGCGGTGGCGTCACAGCTCACAGCAACCTCAAATTCTTGGGCTTAAGCAATTCTCTTGCCTCAGCCTCCTGAGTAGCTGGGACTACAGGTGCCCACCACAACTCCTGGCTATTTTTTGTTGTTGTTGCTGTTGTTGCAGTTGTCATTGTTGGTCAGCTGGCCGGGACTGGGTTCAAACCCACCACCCTTGGTGCATGTGGCCAGCACTGTAACCATTGTGCTACGGGCACTGAGCCGTAAACAATAATGCTTTTGTAAGATAATATTTAAAAATATCTTCACAACTCCAGAGTAGAAAAATATTCTTTTGAAAATAGGAGAAAATTTATTGACCATAAAGAAAAGATCAATAAATTTAACTCAAAAAATCAATAAATTTAACTCACTAAAATTAAGAACTTCTGTTCAGCAAGAGACATTATTAATAAAAAATAAAAGCACTGAGTACAGTGCATTATTAACAAGCTACTGAGTACAGCATATTTGCAACACGTTTCACCAAAGAGTCTAACAAGATTATACAAAGAATACCTACAAATCAATTTGTAAAAAGTAGAATGAATACAACCTTTTTGGAAAGAAGTATGGAGAATCCTCAAAGAAATCAATTTAGACCTCCCATTTGATCCTACAATCCCATTACTGGGCATCTACCCAGAAGAAAAAAAAAATTCCCTTTATCATAATGGCATTTGCACTAGACTGTTTATCGCAGCTTAATTTACAATCGCCAAATTTGGAAACAGCCTAAATTCCCACCAACTCAGGAATGGATTAACAAGCTGTGGTATATGTATACCCTGGAATACTATTTAGCTATTAAAAAAGATAGAGACTTTACATCTCTTGCATTAACCTGGATGGAGGTGGAACACACTCTTCTTAGTAAAGCATTTCCCAAGAATGGGAAAGCAAGAATCCAGTGTACTCAATTATAATATGAAGGCAGTAGATGAGCTAATACAAGGGGTGGGTAGGAGGAAGAGGTAGTGGGGAGAGAGGAGAAGGGAGGGGGATAGGGGTCATAGTGTATGGCACACCTCTTGTGGGCGGGACACATTTATAAGTGGGACATTATCTAAGAAATGAAATCTGTACTAATTTTTTTTTTAAGTACTCATTCTTTGTATCCTCAATGAATTCCCGCCCCCCAAAGGTAGAATGAAACAGACAATCCAATAGAAAAAGGAGTATAAGTCTTGAGCAGGAATCTCACTTTGAAAGTGAGACATTTATAAGTGGGACATTTATAAGTGGGACATTATCTAAGAAATGAAATCTGTACTAATTTTTTTTTTAAGTACTCATTCTTTGTATCCTCAATGAATTCCCGCCCCCCAAAAGGTAGAATGAAACAGACAATCCAATAGAAAAAGGAGTATAAGTCTTGAGCAGGAATCTCACTTTGAAAAACTGTTTGGCATTTTTTATTTTTTTTTTTGTAGAGACAGAGTCTCACTTTATCGCCCTCAGTAGAGTGCTGTGGCGTCACAGCTCTCAGCAACCTCCAGCTCTTGGGCTTAGGTGATTCTCTTGCCTCAGCCTCCCGAGTAGCTGGGACTACGGGCGCCCGCCACCACGCCCGGCTATTTTTTGATGCAGTTTGGCCGGGGCCGGGTTTGAACCCGCTACCCTCGGTATATGGGGCCAGCGCCCTACTCGCTGAGCCACAGGCGCCGCCCTGTTTGGCATTTTTAATATAAGTTTTGAACATTTTCACTCCAGTATTCCACTCCTACAAATATACCCAACAGAAGAATGTCCACCAAACCCTATACACAAATTTCAAAGTAGTATCACTCATAATATCCCAGGACTGACAACTAAAACATCCATCAACATTAGGATGAACAAACCATACCACAGTACAACTATACAACAATAAAAATGAAAAAAATACATCAAGAATAGGAATCTAACACTACTGAATGGAGGAAGACACACACCAAAGAATACCTATTATATGGCTTCACTTTTCCAAATTAAGAAACAGACTAAAGGTGTTAGAAGTTAGGACAGTGGTTACCTTTCAACTTTTCCAAATTAAGAAACAGACTAATGGTATTAGAAGTTAGGACAGTGGTTACCTTTCAACTTTTTCAAATTAAGAAACAGACTAATGGTGTTAGAAATTAGGACAGTGGCTACATTTCAACTTTTCCAAATTAAGAAACAGACTAATGGTATTAGAAGTTAGGACAGTGGTTACCTTTCAACTTTTCCAAATTAAGAAACAGACTAATGGTGTTAGAAGTTAGGACAGTGGTTACCTTTCAGAAGAGGGTTCCATGTGCAGAGGAGTGAGGGCTTCGGGGGGTACTGCCTAATGTTCTATTCCTTGATCTCAATAGTGCTTGCACAGATGCTAGTTTGGGTATGTTTGGTATATCTATGGATGTTTAGTTTCTTTTATGTATTCTATACTTTTAAAAAGTTTAAAAGAAAATAATTCTATCTTCCTTATCAGCAAGTTTCTTATGCGACAGAAAAACATAATAAAAATAAAAAGGGAAAAAGAAAATCAGAGCCTCCTGACATTCACTCATCAAAAGAAAACCTCCTAAACCCTATAAAACACACACCACAGAAAGATCAGGAAGAGATCTTTTTATCTGAGAGAAAATCCGTATCTTTAGGGCAAAAGAAAAATGACATTTTATTTATTTATTTATTTTTTTTGAGGAAACAGTCTTATTATGTTGCCCAGGCAGGATTGCAGTAGCTGTTCACAAGCGTATCCATCTCAGCCTTGAACTCTTAGGCTCAAATAATCCTCCCACTTCAGCCTCCCAAGTATCTGATACTACAGGCACACAACACCACACCTGGTCAGTTTTTCAAATTTTTGATTTCCAAAACTTGTCATTCCCCACGGGACAGATTCTGAAAATCCTCATTTACCTGATGATTCGAATCTTCACTGCTCTGCTTTATGAAGTCTTCCAGCTCCTGTTTCTCTTTCATTGTCTTCTCTAACTGGTCATTAGCTTGCCTCAGCATCACCTGTAGTTTTTTCACCTATATCATTTAAAAAGCCAATTAGAAAGAAAAGCAAGAATTCCTATATAAATTTTAAAACAATTCCTAACTCTACCATTTACAAAAATCTCTAATCTTTTTGGTTTCTGAGAAACATTACAGATTTATCAATTCAGAAAGAAATGAGATACATGACAACTGTACTGTGCTTTTTACATTTAACAAATCACTTTTCACATACATTATCTCATCTGAAAATTGCTTCTCCCCCTGGATCCTCTAGGCTATGGCTCTGGCCTCCAGTCTACATATAATCCACATTAACACTACAAATTTTATGAAAGTGAAATCACATAATTTCCCTACTTAAAAGCCCTAAATGCCTCCGAAAGTCTTCAGGGTAAAATTGAAACCCCTTCAATCATCACCCCTCCCTCAATGATCTCATGCCTCCCTTTGTAGATTCCCTTCCCACTATTTTACAAGACACACTCTCTATGCCCAGCCACAGAAACTACTCATACTTCCTAGAACACATCATTTTCTTTCATTATTCTGTTTTTTTATACATCTTTCTCTCCACCTTTTTCCTATTTATTTCCCTAATTTTTACCCAGGCTCTAAAACAGGAGTGTTCAAAACTTCAAGCTGCAGGCTGCATGCTGATTTTGTGATGGCTTTTTTTGCTTATCAGCTTTCATTAGTATTTGTGGATTTAATGTGTGACCCAAGACAATTTTTACTCTTTTTTTTTTTTGAGACAGAGCCTCAAGCTGTCACCCTGGGTAGAGTGCCGTAGTGTCACAACTCATAGCAACCTCAAACTCCTGTTCTCTTAAGCAATTCTCTTGCCTCAGCCTCCCAAGTAGCTGGGACTATAGGCACCCTCCACAACGCCTGGCTATTTTTTGGTTGTAGTTGTCATTGCTGTTTGGCAGGCCCGGGCTGAATTTGAACCCGCCAGCTCTAGGGTATATGGCTGGCACCTTAGCCACTTGAGGTACAGGTGCCAAGCCAATTTTTACTCTTCTAATGTGCAGCAGAGGAAAAAAAAGATTGGACATTCCTGCTAAAACAAACTCAGCTCAAGAATTACCTTTCCTGAGACCAAAGTTAAATGCCCATCCTCGAGTTCAATATGTATATCTCCAGTAACAAACTATATCTGATCAGCAACACTGAAAGCTCCTTGTAGGCAGTAACTGCGTTCTAGCAGCACCTAAATCCCTAGGACTCAGCAAAATGCCAGGTCCTGGTAAGTATTATACTGAAATGTCCATGGAATCCAAGATAGCCCATTCCCACGCTACTCTATCAGAGGCTAATGATATTAGTTTTGCAAATATAAGCAGTCTCCAAGTTACAAATACATACAACTTGTGCTTACAAACAGGGTTATTATAGGGCATAGGTAAATACACTCATTTCAACTTACATACAAATTCAACTTAAGAACAAACTTATAGAACCTAACATTTGTAACCTGGAGACTATCTGTAGCTTTAGCAATTTACCTTTTAGTGATCTATGAAAAAACACACAGTAAATGAAGGAACTCAATGCCAATGACATTTAAAAATATTAAACCATCATTTTAATCTGCTTAAAAGACTTTTGAAGACTAAGGGAACACTTCATAACAGCTAAAGAACAGTATTAAAAATACATATAATTTTTCTTATATATACTTTCACAAGCCTACTCTAATGAAATTCTACATTATTTCCTAAATGTTATCAATGTATTCAGTATTAAACACTATTTATAAGGTACTTCAAACTTAATGATCTCAGCATATTAAATCCACCAAAGCTTAACTTCTGTGACCTGATAAATTAACCCTAACTTGACAAACTTCTGATAGGAAGTGGGCAATAAACAATGAAGATCCCAAATACTGATTAATATAACATTCAATTAAGTTTTTATTCTATTAGAGGCCAACAGTCAACCTCTTATCTCCCTGAATCTCCGTATCAGAAAGTACTTTCCGTGTGTATAAAATCATAACAACGTCACTTTTTTTTTTAAAGATAGAGTCCACACTGTTGCTCAGAGTCGAGTGTCATGGCATCATCATAGCTTACAGCAACCTCGGTCCCTTAGACTCAAGAGATCCCCTTGCCTCAGCCTCCTGAGAAGCTGGGACTACAGCCACCTACCACGACACTTGGCTAGCTTTTCTATTTCAGTAGAGATGGGGTCTTGCTCTTGCTCAGGCTGGTCTTGAACTCATGCAGTCCACGTGCCTCATTCTCCCAGAGTACTAGGATTACAGACATGAGACATCATGCCTAGCCAACAACTTCACTTTTAGACTTTGGGCAGAAGGGGCAGGCTGGGAGAGATAAAAACAGCACTCCCGCAGGCACTGGACTGCCCTATATGGTAATCCAAGTTAATGGAGCACAGACATGCAAATCAAAGTCCCTAGTGAGCACCCACTGGAAATGAAACTGCCATTGCATGTACCAGATTATTTCATAATTTTTTGTTTTCACAAGAAAATTCAGAAGAAAAGGTTACTTTATAACTTAACAACATGGCTATGCTTCATAACACAAGTGGGGATGGAGAAGGCAATTAATTCTGCATCACCAATGAAAAGTACAAGAGATCACTTATTTGGCATATCCAAAAGAAACTCACCTGGTCTCTTGTTTCAGCCTCCTGAATCTGAATTGCTTGTAACTGTTTTTCATAATTGGAACACATATCACAACGTCTACCAAGTTTATTTCCAGCATTATGCACCTAAAGGGCACCAAAATTACCTCTTATCAGGCAGAACTAAATATTTCTACATCACATATTAGAGGTACACACACACAGTCTTCCCGACGTTACTTGGAGTAAATAAGTAGTAAACAATTTCTTCAGGGACTTTAGGCAAAAAGTTACAATATAGGGTCAGTTAAAGTCATAATCTCTAGTGTAAGTATGATAGGCAAACAAGGGGCACAACTTATTACCAAGAGGCTAACAGTCATAAAACACCACAGTTAGGGAAAACACAAAGCAAGCAAAGGGTTCCATACCACGGTGCTCACAATTTATATTAACACTACCTGACCAACGGGAAGGAAAAACAAAACCAGTGGCAATTCAAAATTTTACCAGTTCCAATTACAAAATAGGTATAAACTATTAAATATCACCTTCTCATATACATTGTGCCTGATACTAATAAGTAGACTTCTGTGGGGGGGGGGGAGCTGTTTTTGTTTTTTTAATAAATAGTTTTTTTTCTGGCTTCCACTTACTGCCTACCAGCTTCTTTAAAGAGAAGCAGCCCTAAGGAAAAGAAAGCACTAGAAGTCAGTTTTTGCTACTAAGTCCAGGGGAACATTCAACTCACTTGATCTTTCTGAGCCAGTTTCCTCATCTGTCAATTGTGTATAATCATGCCCTGATTGCCTCTTATGATCTTGAAGCTCAAAGAGATCAGGTATGTGAAAGGGTTTTAATCTGTAAAGTATTATGCGAACACATATATTTAAGTTTGTCTCCTGATCTTACTTCTGAGTTTACAAGTTCTACAAGAAGAAAAATTAATGTCATTGAAGATTGCCTCTTCTCTTCAACATTTTCTAACCTCTTTAAACTCCCAGCATGAATAGCTGACAAGCACTGGCACTTCAGATCTACAGGAAAGATGAAAGGGTGTGAATCCTGGAATACACTGAGATTATAGAAAACTACAAAACAAACCAAAATCAGGTTACTCTAAAACTCAGGAAAACTGGTTAGGTAGGCTGCTTCTACTTCAGAGCCATGACTTTAGGTGAAGTTTACACTCTTAGTTCCCTTCTCTATCACAATCATTTGGAACAACCAAAGCAGACTATAACAAGGGTCAGATGACACAGGTTAACACCTACTTGCTGGCAAGAGGTGCTTGCAATGACTCCAAAGACCATCTGCTGAATGAACAACAAATCCCAGGGCTACCCAGTATCCCACAGAGTCAGCAAGAGGAAAAAAGAAAGATAACTCACCTCTTTCTGCAGGAGATTCCACTCTGTCTCACTAACTAAACGGTAACCACTGGGGGACATGTAGGCACTCTCCATGCCCTGGGTGACACTAGAGAGGAGGGATGCTGTCTCTTCTTGTTCTGGTGTCATTGCCTTGATTGCTCTTTCCTGATCTTTGGTTAACATAAACCCACTTGGCATCTGGAGTGACCCAAGGGATGCAGTATCAAAGTTCTCAGACACTGAATCTGCTCCCACCAGTGGTCCAAAATCTGACTCATCCAGGTTTCCAGCAGATTTTGCTTTGTAGTTATAGCCTAAAGCTTTGGATTGCAATGAGCCCGAGGTTCCCAAGCTGTCTGTAGACTGTGCTCTCCTGAGTCCATCTTTAAACATATCATTGTCCGATTTACTGAATGAATCTCCAGATGGTAACAATAAATCTGCATCTAAGGAATGGACTGAACCATGGATGCTATCTAAATGTTCCTGAAAAATGAAAATATATATTGCCACGTTAGAAGAGTCTCTGTATCTTCAAAGTTAAAAAGCTGTCATATAATAAATATATTTTGCCACTCATTATACATGATAACCGCTAATATGCTATCTTCATACAATCACTGAACAAACATCTATTGAGTATCTTCCTTATGCTGAAAACTAAAACAGGCACTCATGATACAACTGTGAGGAAGACACAGTCCCTGACCTCAAGATGCATATGCTTTCTTAAAATAAAAAATAAATAAGTAGGCTATATTTAATAAAATGATAATCTAAAGCTATGTAGTGAATGCTCTAGGAGCTTAAGGAGAGAAATCTAGCTCAGACATAAGGGGTTGGGGAAGGTCACCTGCAATTCAGTGTTTGGTGTGTCAAGCATGAGGTGCCTGTTATGCATTATATGGAAATATCAAGGTGACAGAGGGACACCAAAGTCTTTAGATAGAGACTTGGGAGTAACCATCACATATTGACAATTATAGTCACAACAGTAAATCAGATCACCTAGCATGAGTGTGTAGGATAAGAGGGCTGAGAGTGGAACCCTGAAAAATGCTAACATTTGGGGTCAGACAAAGGAATAGCCAAAGTAGCAGAAGGAAAATGAGAAGAACATGATATTCTGGAAACCAAGTTTCAAGCAAGGTGCAATCAACGGATTAAATGTCATACCAAATGAAAGAAAACAAAAAGATCACATATCATAAGATTCTATCCGTATGAAATGTCCAAAGTAGATAAATCCATAGACACATACTGGTGAAACTTATCAAATGTAGAGTATCAATGTCTTTATATAGTGATTAAGAAAATGCTATGAGGGCTATCTCTCACAGTACGATCAAAATGTTTCTGATTGTATATGAAGCACATTCTGCCCTATGATTGCACCAA